>JARFIZ010000022.1:0-285000 GCA_036325965.1 Sinopyrophorus schimmeli | reverse complement strand
CTAATAAGCCCAGAAAAAATTAATAACTATTTCTCTTTGTTGAAAGTTATTTCGAAATAAGCAAAATTATTTTTCAAAATTAATTAAATCTAATGCCAGGGCTGTTTAATGGGGACCCTCTGGAGCATTTTATATATACAACAATTTGTTGTAACTTTACTAATAAGCCCAGAAAAAATTAATAACTATTTCTCTTTGTTGAAAGTTATTTCGAAATAAGCAAAATTATTTTTCAAAATTAATTAAATCTAATGCCAGGGCTGTTTAATGGGGACCCTCTGGAGCATTTTATATATACAACAATTTGTTGTAACTTTACTAATAAGCCCAGAAAAATTAATAACTATTTCTCTTTGTTGAAAGTTATTTCGAAATAAGCAAAATTATTTTTCAAAATTAATTAAATCTAATGCCAGGGCTGTTTAATGGGGACCCTCTGGAGCATTTTATATATACAACAATTTGTTGTAACTTTACTAATAAGCCCAGAAAAATTAATAACTATTTCTCTTTGTTGAAAGTTATTTCGAAATAAGCAAAATTATTTTTCAAAATTAATTAAATCTAATGCCAGGGCTGTTTAATGGGGACCCTCTGGAGCATTTTATATATACAACAATTTGTTGTAACTTTACTAATAAGCCCAGAAAAAATTAATAACTATTTCTCTTTGTTGAAAGTTATTTCGAAATAAGCAAAAATTATTTTTCAAAATTAATTAAATCTAATGCCAGGGCTGTTTAATGGGGACCCTCTGGAGCATTTTATATATACAACAATTTGTTGTAACTTTACTAATAAGCCCAGAAAAATTAATAACTATTTCTCTTTGTTGAAAGTTATTTCGAAATAAGCAAAAATTATTTTTCAAAATTAATTAAATCTAATGCCAGGGCTGTTTAATGGGGACCCTCTGGAGCATTTTATATATACAACAATTTGTTGTAACTTTACTAATAAGCCCAGAAAAATTAATAACTATTTCTCTTTGTTGAAAGTTATTTCGAAATAAGCAAAAATTATTTTTCAAAATTAATTAAATCTAATGCCAGGGCTGTTTAATGGGGACCCTCTGGAGCATTTTATATATACAACAATTTGTTGTAACTTTACTAATAAGCCCAGAAAAATTAATAACTATTTCTCTTTGTTGAAAGTTATTTCAAATAAGCAAAAATTATTTTTCAAAATTAATTAAATCTAATGCCAGGGCTGTTTAATGGGGACCCTCTGGAGCATTTTATATATACAACAATTTGTTGTAACTTTACTAATAAGCCCAGAAAAATTAATAACTATTTCTCTTTGTTGAAAGTTATTTCAAATAAGCAAAAATTATTTTTCAAAATTAATTAAATCTAATGCCAGGGCTGTTTAATGGGGACCCTCTGGAGCATTTTATATATACAACAATTTGTTGTAACTTTACTAATAAGCCCAGAAAAATTAATAACTATTTCTCTTTGTTGAAAGTTATTTCGAAATAAGAAAAAATTATTTTTCAAAATTAATTAAATCTAATGCCAGGGCTGTTTAATGGGGACCCTCTGGAGCATTTTATATATACAACAATTTGTTGTAACTTTACTAATAAGCCCAGAAAAATTAATAACTATTTCTCTTTGTTGAAAGTTATTTCGAAATAAGCAAAATTATTTTTCAAAATTAATTAAATCTAATGCCAGGGCTGTTTAATGGGGACCCTCTGGAGCATTTTATATATACAACAATTTGTTGTAACTTTACTAATAAGCCCAGAAAAATTAATAACTATTTCTCTTTGTTGAAAGTTATTTCGAAATAAGCAAAAATTTTTTTTCAAAATTAATTAAATCTAATGCCAGGGCTGTTTAATGGGGACCCTCTGGAGCATTTTATATATACAACAATTTGTTGTAACTTTACTAATAAGCCCAGAAAAATTAATAACTATTTCTCTTTGTTGAAAGTTATTTCGAAATAAGCAAAAATTATTTTTCAAAATTAATTAAATCTAATGCCAGGGCTGTTTAATGGGGACCCTCTGGAGCATTTTATATATACAACAATTTGTTGTAACTTTACTAATAAGCCCAGAAAAATTAATAACTATTTCTCTTTGTTGAAAGTTATTTCGAAATAAGCAAAATTATTTTTCAAAATTAATTAAATCTAATGCCAGGGCTGTTTAATGGGGACCCTCTGGAGCATTTTATATATACAACAATTTGTTGTAACTTTACTAATAAGCCCAGAAAAATTAATAACTATTTCTCTTTGTTGAAAGTTATTTCGAAATAAGCAAAAATTATTTTTCAAAATTAATTAAATCTAATGCCAGGGCTGTTTAATGGGGACCCTCTGGAGCATTTTATATATACAACAATTTGTTGTAACTTTACTAATAAGCCCAGAAAAATTAATAACTATTTCTCTTTGTTGAAAGTTATTTCGAAATAAGCAAAAATTATTTTTCAAAATTAATTAAATCTAATGCCAGGGCTGTTTAATGGGGACCCTCTGGAGCATTTTATATATACAACAATTTGTTGTAACTTTACTAATAAGCCCAGAAAAATTAATAACTATTTCTCTTTGTTGAAAGTTATTTCGAAATAAGCAAAAATTATTTTTCAAAATTAATTAAATCTAATGCCAGGGCTGTTTAATGGGGACCCTCTGGAGCATTTTATATATACAACAATTTGTTGTAACTTTACTAATAAGCCCAGAAAAAATTAATAACTATTTCTCTTTGTTGAAAGTTATTTCGAAATAAGCAAAAATTATTTTTCAAAATTAATTAAATCTAATGCCAGGGCTGTTTAATGGGGACCCTCTGGAGCATTTTATATATACAACAATTTGTTGTAACTTTACTAATAAGCCCAGAAAAATTAATAACTATTTCTCTTTGTTGAAAGTTATTTCGAAATAAGCAAAATTATTTTTCAAAATTAATTAAATCTAATGCCAGGGCTGTTTAATGGGGACCCTCTGGAGCATTTTATATATACAACAATTTGTTGTAACTTTACTAATAAGCCCAGAAAAATTAATAACTATTTCTCTTTGTTGAAAGTTATTTCGAAATAAGCAAAAATTATTTTTCAAAATTAATTAAATCTAATGCCAGGGCTGTTTAATGGGGACCCTCTGGAGCATTTTATATATACAACAATTTGTTGTAACTTTACTAATAAGCCCAGAAAAATTAATAACTATTTCTCTTTGTTGAAAGTTATTTCGAAATAAGCAAAATTATTTTTCAAAATTAATTAAATCTAATGCCAGGGCTGTTTAATGGGGACCCTCTGGAGCATTTTATATATACAACAATTTGTTGTAACTTTACTAATAAGCCCAGAAAAATTAATAACTATTTCTCTTTGTTGAAAGTTATTTCGAAATAAGCAAAAATTATTTTTCAAAATTAATTAAATCTAATGCCAGGGCTGTTTAATGGGGACCCTCTGGAGCATTTTATATATACAACAATTTGTTGTAACTTTACTAATAAGCCCAGAAAAATTAATAACTATTTCTCTTTGTTGAAAGTTATTTCGAAATAAGCAAAAATTATTTTTCAAAATTAATTAAATCTAATGCCAGGGCTGTTTAATGGGGACCCTCTGGAGCATTTTATATATACAACAATTTGTTGTAACTTTACTAATAAGCCCAGAAAAATTAATAACTATTTCTCTTTGTTGAAAGTTATTTCGAAATAAGCAAAAATTATTTTTCAAAATTAATTAAATCTAATGCCAGGGCTGTTTAATGGGGACCCTCTGGAGCATTTTATATATACAACAATTTGTTGTAACTTTACTAATAAGCCCAGAAAAATTAATAACTATTTCTCTTTGTTGAAAGTTATTTCGAAATAAGCAAAAATTATTTTTCAAAATTAATTAAATCTAATGCCAGGGCTGTTTAATGGGGACCCTCTGGAGCATTTTATATATACAACAATTTGTTGTAACTTTACTAATAAGCCCAGAAAAATTAATAACTATTTCTCTTGTTGAAAGTTATTTCGAAATAAGCAAAAATTATTTTTCAAAATTAATTAAATCTAATGCCAGGGCTGTTTAATGGGGACCCTCTGGAGCATTTTATATATACAACAATTTGTTGTAACTTTACTAATAAGCCCAGAAAAATTAATAACTATTTCTCTTTGTTGAAAGTTATTTCGAAATAAGCAAAAATTATTTTTCAAAATTAATTAAATCTAATGCCAGGGCTGTTTAATGGGACCCTCTGGAGCATTTTATATATACAACAATTTGTTGTAACTTTACTAATAAGCCCAGAAAAATTAATAACTATTTCTCTTTGTTGAAAGTTATTTCGAAATAAGCAAAAATTATTTTTCAAAATTAATTAAATCTAATGCCAGGGCTGTTTAATGGGACCCTCTGGAGCATTTTATATATACAACAATTTGTTGTAACTTTACTAATAAGCCCAGAAAAATTAATAACTATTTCTCTTGTTGAAAGTTATTTCGAAATAAGCAAAATTATTTTTCAAAATTAATTAAATCTAATGCCAGGGCTGTTTAAGGGGGACCCTCTGGAGCATTTTATATATACAACAATTTGTTGTAACTTTACTAATAAGCCCAGAAAAATTAATAACTATTTCTCTTGTTGAAAGTTATTTCGAAATAAGCAAAAATTATTTTTCAAAATTAATTAAATCTAATGCCAGGGCTGTTTAATGGGGACCCTCTGGAGCATTTTATATATACAACAATTTGTTGTAACTTTACTAATAAGCCCAGAAAAATTAATAACTATTTCTCTTGTTGAAAGTTATTTCGAAATAAGCAAAAATTATTTTTCAAAATTAATTAAATCTAATGCCAGGGCTGTTTAATGGGGACCCTCTGGAGCATTTTATATATACAACAATTTGTTGTAACTTTACTAATAAGCCCAGAAAAATTAATAACTATTTCTCTTTGTTGAAAGTTATTTCGAAATAAGCAAAAATTATTTTTCAAAATTAATTAAATCTAATGCCAGGGCTGTTTAATGGGGACCCTCTGGAGCATTTTATATATACAACAATTTGTTGTAACTTTACTAATAAGCCCAGAAAAATTAATAACTATTTCTCTTTGTTGAAAGTTATTTCGAAATAAGCAAAAATTATTTTTCAAAATTAATTAAATCTAATGCCAGGGCTGTTTAATGGGGACCCTCTGGAGCATTTTATATATACAACAATTTGTTGTAACTTTACTAATAAGCCCAGAAAAATTAATAACTATTTCTCTTTGTTGAAAGTTATTTCGAAATAAGCAAAAATTATTTTTCAAAATTAATTAAATCTAATGCCAGGGCTGTTTAATGGGGACCCTCTGGAGCATTTTATATATACAACAATTTGTTGTAACTTTACTAATAAGCCCAGAAAAATTAATAACTATTTCTCTTTGTTGAAAGTTATTTCGAAATAAGCAAAAATTATTTTTCAAAATTAATTAAATCTAATGCCAGGGCTGTTTAATGGGGACCCTCTGGAGCATTTTATATATACAACAATTTGTTGTAACTTTACTAATAAGCCCAGAAAAATTAATAACTATTTCTCTTTGTTGAAAGTTATTTCGAAATAAGCAAAAATTATTTTTCAAAATTAATTAAATCTAATGCCAGGGCTGTTTAATGGGGACCCTCTGGAGCATTTTATATATACAACAATTTGTTGTAACTTTACTAATAAGCCCAGAAAAATTAATAACTATTTCTCTTTGTTGAAAGTTATTTCGAAATAAGCAAAAATTATTTTTCAAAATTAATTAAATCTAATGCCAGGGCTGTTTAATGGGGACCCTCTGGAGCATTTTATATATACAACAATTTGTTGTAACTTTACTAATAAGCCCAGAAAAATTAATAACTATTTCTCTTTGTTGAAAGTTATTTCGAAATAAGAAAAAATTATTTTTCAAAATTAATTAAATCTAATGCCAGGGCTGTTTAATGGGGACCCTCTGGAGCATTTTATATATACAACAATTTGTTGTAACTTTACTAATAAGCCCAGAAAAAATTAATAACTATTTCTCTTTGTTGAAAGTTATTTCGAAATAAGCAAAAATTATTTTTCAAAATTAATTAAATCTAATGCCAGGGCTGTTTAATGGGGACCCTCTGGAGCATTTTATATATACAACAATTTGTTGTAACTTTACTAATAAGCCCAGAAAAATTAATAACTATTTCTCTTTGTTGAAAGTTATTTCGAAATAAGCAAAAATTATTTTTCAAAATTAATTAAATCTAATGCCAGGGCTGTTTAATGGGGACCCTCTGGAGCATTTTATATATACCACAATTTGTTGTAACTTTACTAATAAGCCCAGAAAAATTAATAACTATTTCTCTTTGTTAAATTATTTCGAAATAAGCAAAAATTATTTTTCAAAATTAATTAAATCTAATGCCAGGGCTGTTTAATGGGGACCTCTGGAGCATTTTATATATACAACAATTTGTTGTAACTTTACTAATAAGCCCAGAAAAATTAATAACTATTTCTCTTTGTTGAAATTATTTCGAAATAAGCAAAATTATTTTTCAAAATTAATTAAATCTAATGCCAGGGCTGTTTAATGGGGACTCTGGAGCATTTTATATATACAACAATTTGTTGTAACTTCACTAATAAGCCCAGAAAAATTAATAACTATTTCTCTTTGTTGAAAGTTATTTCAAATAAGCAAAAATTATTTTTCAAAATTAATTAAATCTAATGCCAGGGCTGTTTAATGGGGACTCTGGAGCATTTTATATATACAACAATTTGTTGTAACTTTACTAATAAGCCCAGAAAAATTAATAACTATTTCTCTTGTTGAAATTATTTCAAATAAGCAAAAATTATTTTTCAAAATTAATTAAATCTAATGCCAGGGCTGTTTAATGGGGACCTCTGGAGCATTTTATATATACAACAATTTGTTGTAACTTTACTAATAAGCCCAGAAAAATTAATAACTATTTCTCTTTGTTAAATTATTTCAAATAAGCAAAAATTATTTTTCAAAATTAATTAAATCTAATGCCAGGGCTGTTTAATGGGGACTCTGGAGCATTTTATATATACAACAATTTGTTGTAACTTTACTAATAAGCCCAGAAAAATTAATAACTATTTCTCTTTGTTAAATTATTTGAAATAAGCAAAAATTATTTTTCAAAATTAATTAAATCTAATGCCAGGGCTGTTTAATGGGGACCTCTGGAGCATTTTATATATACAACAATTTGTTGTAACTTTACTAATAAGCCCAGAAAAATTAATAACTATTTCTCTGTTGAAATTATTTCAAATAAGCAAAAATTATTTTTCAAAATTAATTAAATCTAATGCCAGGGCTGTTTAATGGGGACCTCTGGAGCATTTTATATATACAACAATTTGTTGTAACTTACTAATAAGCCCAGAAAAATTAATAACTATTTCTCTTTGTTGAAATTATTTCGAAATAAGCAAAAATTATTTTTCAAAATTAATTAAATCTAATGCCAGGGCTGTTTAATGGGGACTCTGGAGCATTTTATATATACAACAATTTGTTGTAACTTTACTAATAAGCCCAGAAAAATTAATAACTATTTCTCTTTGTTGAAATTATTTAAATAAGCAAAAATTATTTTTCAAAATTAATTAAATCTAATGCCAGGGCTGTTTAATGGGGACCTCTGGAGCATTTTATATATACAACAATTTGTTGTAACTTTACTAATAAGCCCAGAAAAATTAATAACTATTTCTCTTTGTTGAAATTATTTCGAAATAAGCAAAAATTATTTTTCAAAATTAATTAAATCTAATGCCAGGGCTGTTTAATGGGGACTCTGGAGCATTTTATATATACAACAATTTGTTGTAACTTTACTAATAAGCCCAGAAAAATTAATAACTATTTCTCTTGTTGAAATTATTTCGAAATAAGCAAAAATTATTTTTCAAAATTAATTAAATCTAATGCCAGGGCTGTTTAATGGGGACCTCTGGAGCATTTTATATATACAACAATTTGTTGTAACTTTACTAATAAGCCCAGAAAAATTAATAACTATTTCTCTTTGTTGAAAGTTATTTCGAAATAAGCAAAAATTATTTTCAAAATTAATTAAATCTAATGCCAGGGCTGTTTAATGGGGACCCTTTGGAGCATTTTATATATACAACAATTTGTTGTAACTCTACTCATAAGCCCAGAAAAATTTAATAAACAATTCTCTTTGTTCAAAATTATTTCGAAATAAGCAAAAATTATTTTTCAAAATTAATTAAATCTAATGCGAGGGCTGTTTAATGGGGACCCTCTGGAGCATTTTATATATACAACAATTTGTTGTAACTTTACTAATAAGCCCAGAAAAAATTAATAACTATTTCTCTTTGTTGAAAGTTATTTCGAAATAAGCAAAAATTATTTTTCAAAATTAATTAAATCTAATGCCAGGGCTGTTTAATGGGGACCCTCTGGAGCATTTTATATATACCACAATTTGTTGTAACTTTACTAATAAGCCCAGAAAAAATTAATAACTATTTCTCTTTGTTGAAAGTTATTTCGAAATAAGCAAAATTATTTTTCAAGATTAATTAAATCTAATGCCAGGGCTGTTTAATGGGGACCCTCTGGAGCATTTTATATATACCACAATTTGTTGTAACTTTACTAATAAGCCCAGAAAAAATTAATAACTATTTCTCTTTGTTGAAAGTTATTTCGAAATAAGCAAAAATTATTTTTCAAAATTAATTAAATCTAATGCCAGGGCTGTTTAATGGGGACCCTCTGGAGCATTTTATATATACAACAATTTGTTGTAACTTTACTAATAAGCCCAGAAAAAATTAATAACTATTTCTCTTGTTGAAAGTTATTTCGAAATAAGCAAAAATTATTTTTCAAAATTAATTAAATCTAATGCCAGGGCTGTTTAATGGGAACCCTCTGGAGCATTTTATATATACAACAATTTGTTGTAACTTTACTAATAAGCCCAGAAAAAATTAATAACTATTTCTCTCTGTTCAAAATTATTTCGAAATAAGCAAAAATTATTTTTCAAAATTAATTAAATCTAATGCCAGGGCTGTTTAATGGGGACCCTTTGGAGCATTTTATATATACAACAATTTGTTGTAACTCTACTCATAAGCCTAGAAAAAATTCATAAACAATTCTCTTTGTTGAAAGTTATTTCGAAATAACCAAAAATTATTTTTCAAAATTAATTAAATCTATTGCCAGGACTGTTTAATGGGGACCTTTTGGAGCATTTTATATATACAACAATTTGTTGTAACTCGACTAATAAGCCCAGAAAAATTTAATAAACAATTCTCTTTGTTCAAAATTATTTCGAAATAAGCAAAAATTATTTTTCCAAATTAATTAAATTTAATCCAATAGCTGGTTAATATGCACTTTTATGAAGATTTTATTTTAATAACTTCTTTTTATGTCGCGGCTAATAAGGCTGGAAAAAATTAATGAAAGTTTCAATCCGATTTGCATGGGCTGTAAAAATTGAAATATATTTTCAAAACTATTTTAATTTAACGCAAGCACTATTTAATATAAATTTTCACAAATATGTTATTTAGTTAATTTTTTTATATCGTGCCTAATAAGTCTGGAATATTTCAATAAACATAACAGTCTGCGTTTAGTTTTTCAGAAAACCACAAAACTTTTATAGAAAATTTCGGAACTTAAAAGTGGTTGTAATTAAACGTAAACAGTATATTCTAACATTTATTACATAATAAACCGTAAATCTTTTATAAACATTCGCTTATAAAAATTTAATCTTCCTATCTTTAAAAGGAATAAAAATTATCCACATGTGAATTTAAGTCCTTTAATTTTATCTCTTTTCGCATTTAACGCTTTGCTCCATTGTGCTTACCACATTTTTAATTTACATTAACGTTATCAAATTACTGCACAATTAAAAGAAATGAAAAGTGACGTCATAAATAATGTCAAAAAAAGAAGTAATTTCGTTCAATATTTAGCAGCATCTTCAGGTACGTTTTACTTAGAATCCCTAAAAATAGTTTTTATTAAAAACAATTTTACAAACAGCTACCCTTAACATAATGTGCGTCGGTCTCCACTTCGCCTGGCCCTCGCCCTCGCTCCCCCAACTCCTGCACGAAGAATCCCACATCCCCATCACGAGCGACGAAGGATCCTGGCTAGCCGTCGCCTTCCTCTTCGGCGGTGCCTTCGGATCGATCCTGGCCGGGACCCTTTTAGACCTCCTCGGAAGAAAAAACGTCATACTATTAGCAGGGCTCCCATTACTGCTATCTTGGCTCATGATCGCCTTCGCCGGCTCACTTCCGGTCCTTCTAGCCGCCCGTTTCATCGCGGGCCTCGGGGGCGGCCTAACTTTCTGCGCGGTACCGATGTACTTGGCCGAGATCTCCGACCCCAAAATCAGAGGCCTCCTCGGCTGCGGCCTGATGGTCACCAATTTATTTGGCAATCTTTTGATCAACGTCCTGGGCCCTTTCTTGAGCATCAGCAACACTGCGCTGATCTGTTGCGTTTTTCCCGTCTTGTTATTTTTGACGTTCAGTTGGATGCCGGAAAGTCCGTATTCCTCCGTGATGAAGGGGGACGTGAAGGGGGCCCGAAGAAGCCTGGTCAAATTCTTCGGCACGGAGGACGTCGAAGACGATCTGGGCCGGATCTCCGAAGCCATCGAGGAGCAGAACAAAGATACGGGCAAATGCTTGGATCTGTTTACTGTGAGGAGCAACAGGAGGGCGCTGCTCGTCGTTTTGGGGATGAGGGCGATTCAGCAGCTCTGCGGCATTTCGGCTTTCGTATTTTACGCCCAAACGGTTTTCGAAGAAGCCGGGGACGTGATTTCGCCCATCATTTCCACGTCGGTTTTTTTTAGCGTTCAAATTGTAATTGCGGCCGTTTCGAGCGTGACCGTTGATAGGATTGGAAGGCGACCTTTGCTGATGGTTTCCATCAGCGGGTCGGCGATGACTTTGTTGCTCGAAGGCGTCTATTTTACGCTGAAAAGTAATTCGGACGTGGACGTGACAAGTTTATCGTGGGTACCGATCGTTTTGTTGATAATTTTCGTGATTATGTTCAATATAGGGATGTTGACGATTCCTCTTTTGCTCGTGGGCGAAGTTTTTCCCACCAACGTCAAATCGTTCGCCTTCTCTTTTGGGGATTTGTGTTTTTGCGTTTTTGCTTCGGCCGTCTCGAAATTTTTCCAGATGACGAAGGACGAATTCGGGATCCAAGTGCCTTTTTTGACTTTTACCGTTTGTTCCATTTTGGGACTGTTTTTTATCGTTTTTTACGTGCCCGAAACGAAAGGCAAAACTTTGGAGCAAATACAGCACGAGCTGAAGGAGAAATGATTTATTAATGCGATAAAAAAAATATATTGTACGAATGATGAACGAATTAAACAATTACAGTAAAACCTCGATTATCCGGACTTTAGTTATGCGGGTTGTAAAGCGCGTTCGTTTTTTCGCGTTAAAACGGGGCACTTCGTAATCGTGCTTAAGATCGAGTGTGCGCATTCGAGCTCAAAGTGGCACATTCCGATCTCGGGAAAATGAAGCGCGCCGCTCCGCGTCGCGCTTCATTTGCCTCCCTCGCTCGGAAATGTGCCACTTTTCGCTCGAATGCGCACATCCTCGTATTTATCGGATTTGCCCATATTATTATTTTATTCTTCAATTCAAAATTAATGTTTCCAAATAATTTTGGGTAATTTTCATTTTTCTGAAAATTATAAACAAATTAGTTTTAAGGCGCATTTTGTATACACTGTTGTAATTAGACTTCGTTTATAGATTAATTCAATTTTTAAATATAAAAAAATATTTATATGTTACATAGGGGGTGCATCAAAATTTTAAAATGACTTGAGTTAAAAAAAAGGTGGGGAAATAAGAGTCAAAATTCGGAAAGAGTTAAAGTATTTTTTTTTCATGTACGATGAAGTCTCCCATCAGGTCTAGCTTAAAAGTACTAAATTAGAAATGTGGTTTTTGGTAAAAATACCCTACTGTAATTTTTAATTAAAAGAAAAGCGAGAAGTGGAACATTTAGTTCAGTTTGATTTAATTAATATTATTTGTAAGAGAGAAGAATAAGATAGACAAATTCAATTATTAAGGAGTATGTGCACGTTCAAGCGAAAACTTTTTCCAAATAGAAAATCCGGATTTGAAGGATTTGTTATTAATATAGTCGAATCCAATGAAGGCGAGGATGTGCGCATTCGAGCGAAAAGTGGCACATTTCCGAGCGAGGGAGGCAAATGAAGCGCGACGCGGAGCGGCGCGCTTCATTTTCCCGAGATCGGAAATGTGCCACTTTGAGCTCGAATGTGCACACTCGGTTTTAAGCACGATTCACAATAATTTAGGCCAATAAATTACAAGAAAAATTAAGTTAATTAATTTTGTTTATTCCCTCTCGCTCGTACTGTCGCTATTGTCGTTATTGTCGTATTTTTTCGCTCCCTTCCACTCATTGCTATGGTAAATACGTTTTTCGAACATCAAATCGATATTTACTAAATTAAATTAAAATTTTTTATTTGAAGGAACGCACGGTAAATTATACTACTGTAATAAACACGAAGATGTGCGCATTCGAGCGAAAAGTGGCACATTTCCGAGCGAGGGAAGCAAATGAAGCGCGACGCGGAGCGGCGCGCTTCATTTTCCCGAGATCGGAATGTGCCACTTTGAGCTCGAATGTGCACACTCGGCTTTTCGCCACGATTAACAATGATCAATGTACTTTTAATTTAATCTAAACATTTTATGATTTTATTTGGTATTTTTTACTTATTTGTTTCGTTTTTTTCTGTAAATCAATACCTAACAAGGTAAAATTGTTTTTTTTTTCAATTATCCGGATGAGCGGCAACATTAATTAGTCCGGATAATCGAGTTTCCACTGTATTAATAATTCTACGAAAAGATTTAAATCTTTTTATGGGTGGAATAAGTTTATCAAAATGTAAACGTTAGAAATGTTTGGGCGAGATTTAGGAGCGAAATTTTTCGTTTAATTGCGCTATTTGTTTATAGAAAACAATGGTCCTTACTTTGTAATTATCTTAGATTTTTTTTGTCTGGCTTCATGAAATTAAACAACAAAATGAATTGATGAAATAAAAGAAATACATTAAACCAACTTATTTCGTAACGCAATACATTTATAAAAAAAAATATTTGTGTAATTATGATTTATTCTTTCCCATTGTTTTTGATTCAATTAATAATTGTTGCAAATTAAATTTGGTCGTTTTTAAAGCCCTAAATAGTGCAGTATTTGTCGCCGAAGAAATTGTTGTTCAGCAAAATACTTAATTTAAGAAGTTACATAAACAATAACTAATAATTTAATCTAGTTTTAATTTATTGCCAAATACAGTTTTAAACAAATAAATAATACGTCATTGGAAGAGCCTTGAATAGCAATCTATTAACACATTTTGTTAATACATATATCTTTCGCACATTTGTACATTAGATTAGTAACTTAATACCGTTCTGAAAATTAAGAGATAGCTATAATAAAAATGAATATAGTACACTTTTGCAAATATTAATTAAACATGCTACAAGTTAATTTAACATATTTAATTGCTTTTCAAAATTCCCGCGATTTGATTAATTAAAAAAAAAACCCAAAAAAAATAAATATGTTTATTAAAGTTCGCGAGTTCGTCACCAACTTCACTAAGAACAGAAGAATTTTTCAATACCTTGCAGCATGTTCAGGTTAAAATTTTAAATACTTTGCTTACTTATATTAAAAAAAAAAAAAAATGACCGGAAATCGAAAACGGGCGACGCGCCCAATTTTTTCCCAAAAATCAAAAACTAAAAATAAAATTTTCTAGGCTCCTTCGGCATCCTCAGCAGCGGCTTACACTACGGCTGGACGTCCCCGTCCCTTCCAAAACTCTTCGAAAAGGACTCCCCCATCCCGACAACTAACGACGAAGGATCCTGGATCGCCGTATCCATTTTACTGGGAGCAATCTGCGGCTCCTTGGCGGCCGCTTTCCTTTTGGACAACCTGGGACGCAAAAGAGTCATCGTCCTCACATCCTTTCCATTTTTTGCGTCGTGGATGATGGTGGCTTACGCCCAATCCGTTCCTGTTCTATTGCTGGCAAGGTTCATCGCGGGCCTTTCGGATGGGCTAATTTTTTGCTCGATTCCCATGTATTTGGCCGAGATCTCAGACCCGGAAGTGCGAGGACTTTTGGGCTCCGGCGTTACGGTGGCGATGATTTTGGGCATCCTATTGGCCAACATCGTCGGATTTAATTTTAGTATAACCAACACGGCCGTCACGTGTTCCTTATTTCCTGTTTTACTTCTGGTCACCTTCGTTTGGTTACCTGAAAGTCCTTATTATTTAATTATGAAGCAACGGATGGACGAGGCTCGTCGCAGCCTGGAGACGTACAAGAGCCCAGGAAGAGTCGACGACGAACTGCAAAGGCTCACAGATGCCATCCGGGAGCAAAACAAGAATCCTGGGAGATTTTGGAACTTGTTTACGGTTCGCAGCAATAGAAGAGCTGTGTATATTATTATGGGACTGCGAGCGGTCCAACAATGGAGTGGCATAACGGCGTTCGCTTTTTACGCCCAAACCATTTTCAGCGAAACTGGAAATGCGATTTCTTCTTATTCGGCGACCATTCTTTATTTGAGCGTACAACTCGTGTTTTCGGGATTGTGTACGATTGTTGTGGATAGAATTGGGAGAAGGGTCCTCATGACTTTTTCGATAATCGGTTCGGGTTTTGCGTTACTCTTGGTGGCCTGTTACTTTTACATTAAAGAGGTTTATCCCGTTATGGATGTGTCAGAATTTTCTTTGGTGCCCGTTATATCTCTGATTATGTTCGTCGTTATGTTTAATTTGGGGATGCAAACGATCCCTTTGATACTCGTTGGGGAATTGTTCCCCACTGATGTTAAGGCCTTCGCGGCTAGTTTTGCCGATATTTATTTTTGTGTGGTCACTACCATTGTATCGAAGTTTTTTCAGTTTACGAAGGACGAATTCGGCATGCACATTCCCTTTATGGTTTTTACCGTTACTTGTATTTTTGGATTGTTTTTTATTATTTTTTGTGTGCCCGAAACTAAAGGGAGGACGTTGGAAGAAATTCAATTACAGCTGCAAAATGATTACTAATAAATTTTTAAAATAACCTATTAATTCTGTTTACAATGGTAAAGCGGCAGAACGACTGCGTTATCAATTTTTCCATGTAAATGTGATAAGAAATTCCTTTCTCCTTTGATAGCAATGCAAGAATTGTATAATTACATAAATGCCAATTTGGGGTTTGGACTCGGGCCCACCGACAAGGGGAGACTACGAATAGATCCTGTACTTGGTCCTGGACGATAGAGGACCGCGCGTAGTATTACTTTCTACTACCAGACGCAAAACTAGGTACCAGGAGGGCCCCCATGGAACATCTCTGTCGCTCGGGCTGTTTGGAGTAATTTTCTTGGTAATGGAGCACCACCCCAAAAGAGAAATTAACCTCGCATCTTCGGTTCTGAAACAGAGAACATGTAGTAAAAGAAAATATTCCCAAGTGTAATTCACATTAATTAATTAATTTAAAAATTAAATGTTACAGAACCGTATTCCTACCAGGAACGAAATCTTTGGGGCTCACCAAGGAGGTGCACCCTTCAGTTTGGAAATTACTGATCCAGAAACTAAATCTAATACGAATTGGAAATAAAAAGATGACTTCAAAATATCTTCTTCGGTGGACTGGATTGATTTTGTATTAACCATTGTGCCATTTGCATTCCACGGCATTTATAAAGGACACAATACAACAAAAGACTGCCTAACGAATCTTCGGTGAGTTTTTTTTATGTTTTCTCATTTCTTATGGAAGTATTAATACTTTAATTCTACTTATATTTTCTTGGGCTTCCATTGACATCATTAAATTTAAACAATTTTGTTCATTTTTCTAAATTTCGAAATCTTTGTGCCTGTCCGAAGGCAAAAAGGACGACGATTCTAAATCGCTAAAGTTTTAAATAAAGTATTTATTTTAATTTTTATAATACACGCATCTAATCAGGGCCTTGTTAAATTTTATCGGTGCTTATCAAACTTTCGATTTTCTTTTAGTTTAAGAGTTAGTCATTCAGGTGTGTACTGGCAAAGTGAATAGACGTTTATATAATAACAGTTTCGCAAATATTTTTGTGGGGTGAATTGCTTCCATCTTCAACCCCTCTGCAGCAACCCTTTCAAAGAATTGTGTAAGTGCCGTGCAAAGGACCCCACTAAAGGAACAGAGTGAGTTTTTCTTTTTCTATATTCTTGTACTATTAGTTATTTATAACACAGTGGGTGGTTGAAACTTTTATTATGGAAGGACCACATCGTACATTTAATTAAATTCCTATTTGCAATTATTTTCGGACTTAGAATTTGGAAGATCAAAAATGTCTCGGGCAACACAAAAAAAGTTAGATTGCATTGCGTTACATGACGATTATTCATAATTTTAAAGTGTTAAACCATAAAAATGCAGTTTTATTTTTATTTTTAGTTACATTAAATTAGTTTCCTTTTAGTTAGCGAATAGATTACTTGCAAATATAAATATTCCGATGCCTTAAGTTATTAAACCTTTATTACATAGGCATTAGTAATAAATTAAATGTTTAGAAATAAAGCCATACATTTCTGAATCTCGATCTTCTATTTTCTTAAAAGACTATTTCCTGTATAAGTTTACAGAGTACATAATTATGAAACAAAAATTAATGATATTAATAAAGATTACTTTTAATTATATTAAATTTGTCTTGAAAAATAATTTAACTAGATAAATTAATGATTGTATCTCTAGGTTTTCATTTGTGGTCCATTCATAACAGGAGGTCGAACAGGGCCCATTGGACCTGGAGCCATAGGACCCATTGGCATCATTCCCATCATTGGAGGTCTCATACCCATCATTGGTGGCATTGGACCATGAGGGCCCATCATCATAGGCGGTACAGGTCCACCTAATCGGGAAATGTTTATTTAATCGGTGAGTGCTTTATTATTTATTACTATGTACCTGGTGGCATCATTCCTGGTGCTCCAGGACCTGCAGGTCTTTGGCCCATTGTTAATTGAGCTGGAGGAGGAATAGCAACCCCTTTAGTTGCCTGAGCAAATGGATTATTAGCTATTTTGCCTGCTTTAAAGGCGGCAGTAGTAGCATCAATGAGATGTTGTGCTTGCTCCTCCATCCATTTTTGATAATAGAACTTTACATTGTCTTTATGCTTACGACCTGTGCAGTGTGTCTTTCTAACACTTGGAGAGTCATGTGTTAAATATGTATCGCAGTAATCACAATAATATTTCGGCATTTTTAATTGTGACGAATTCCTATAAAAATTTTTAAAGATTAATAAATGGACCACATCATGCAAAGCCTTTACCTTCTCAAATTATTCTTACTGTATTGTTGCTTTTATATTTATTAGATTCTTTAAGTTTCTAGAAAGTACAACCTAAAAGTTACATTTAGTGAAAATTGTTAGTGGTTGCCAACTGTGTAAAAGTTAGTTCTCAACAGATTTCTGCGCCTAATGGGATATGCAACAACGATGGCATATTTACGTCAGAAAAGGTCAAAGTTCCGGTATTGGGCGATAGAGGTCGCACTGATGATATTTTCTAATGGCTGCCTGTTTATTTGTCAGTTTGACAGACATCCCTATTACATAAATTGTTGGCTGAAATTAAAGTGTTGTGAGGCTTAAAAGTGCTCAAATTTGTGCAATAGGGTAAGTATTTTGTTATTTCTATATTAATGGATGTACAGCTTTCGTTATTGTAATGCTGCCGCATCCGCATTTTAATAGTGCGATTAACCTCGACGTTTAATTTCTTTACTTGTGCAGGTTATGACAGTTTATGGAGGAAGTTGGTCTGATGCAGACTCTTTCCATCGAAGGCTAGTTCAGTTGTTCATTTCTATAATAGGCATTTCTGGAGGTTGAAAGTCATCATGCTTCATGGACTAAGAATTAATGTAAGTAATATGTTCATTTAGTTTATCACTTAACTTTAAATTACTGTAATTGTAATGTGTTGTTTTTTTAGGTATGGAAAATGATTTGGAACTTAAATTGTAGCATTTCATTAATGTACAACTGGAACATATTATAGGAGAAGTAATTTCATTCCAGAAGGAAACTAAAGGAAGAAATTGAATGCAAAAAGCTGTTACAGGACATTGTCAAGCAACTTCTTCTTACCAACAGACTGAACGATATTTTACGTAAGTAATAGTCTTATGAAGTTCCTCAGAGAGTGTTCATCGTATGGTTTAGTTCCAGGGCTCGAACATAAAAAACCCAGCAATTACGTGAGTGGTTTATTTTGTGTTGAAATGACGTTGAGGCCCAGGCCTTTTACTACGTCTTTTAAAAGCAGCAGTCCTCCTTCTTCGATCTGCTTTTTGACAACTTCCCTCATTGAGTTTAGGTTTGTTTGTTTTTCTATTTTGTTTGTGTGTGTGTGTGTGTGTGGATTGTGCTTAAAAGTTTTGTGTAGTTATAGCGATGCGTCGTCTGGAGCGCCCAGTTTGGAGGCAGCAAGCCTTTCTTCACCCACTTTGACTTATTTAAATACTTCAGAGTCTAAAGCCAAGTTCCTCGCCAGATTTAATCAGGACATGAACCAGTACAACATCATTAAGGATACCAAAGATATAAATCAAAAGAAAGTAAGTTTGTTATTTAATTTTTCGTCTTTTCAAAATTAATTTGAATATAACTACGGTTAGTGTTTTTCATTTTTTAATGTTTTTGTAAACCTACTGGATTTTTCCATGATGGCGGCTTTTGTTGACGTTTGTAATGCTGTGTTTTTGCGTTTTTTAGACGGAATTAGTTAATATATTGGATAGAAAATTGGAAGTTTTGAGGGGCGAACAGTTGGTTGTGAGTAAGGAATGTAGAATTAACTATGGACTTGGTCAGAATGTCGAAATGCATATGAATAGACTGGTGAGACCCCACGAAGCTGCCAAGTTTTGTTTGCATGTTGAGGAAGTTGGAAAGATTACTAGTTTATTGTTGGGTTTGTTGGGGAGACTTGCTCGAGCCGAGAATGCTCTGATGGGTGCGAATGAGGAGCATACTGAAAGGGTAAGGTTTTTGTTGCATGTGCATTGTTAGGCTATGTTGAATTTATTCTTTTTAGTGTGTGATGGAAGATAAAAGGGATAATCTTAAGGAAGAAACTTAAAGAAAGCATTGACAGAAGGAGTATAAGCTTTTCTAACATTCTCTGTAAATATATGAGTTCGGAACAGTATGCTGATTATGATCATTTCATTAATATGTTAGCAAAGCTCATAATAGACGCACGTGAGATTGCAGATAAGATCCAATTAGGAGAAGAGCAACTGTTGGCTCTTAAGGAAACACTTACCACGGCAGACTGATTTGTTATAATTGTTTTAAAGTCAGTTTATTAGCTGGAGTTTTATTCAGCCCTTGCAACTGGTCCTTTGGACTAAGATCAAGCAATTTGTATTATAATTCGAAATTTTTATATAGATTTTCCTTTTATTAAGTTATTCTTTAGGATTTACTTTTGGTACTTAATTTGTATTGTGTTAATTTTTGTTGAGTATCGTTGCGCAATATTGTTTTTTTTTTTTTGTTACGTAGCGTTTACCTCGCACTATCTGCAGTAATTTGCTTTGTACTTGTAGATTTGTTGGCTGCTTTGATTTCAGGCTTAGTTTGCTTCGTACTGGTCAATGGTCAACTTCGTTTGTTGTAACTGCTACTTTGACCTACATTTGGAAGTTAATAAGCAGTTTATCCTTTTGCTGTTAATCTATTTTAGTTTCCTTGTATTAGAAAGTTGAGAGGCTGATGGAGTTTTAAACATTATTACTAGTAAAATAAGTAGTTTACTAAGGTTGGTTATTTATAGCATTAATTTTATAAATGTAATGCAGCTCGTAATTATAGGTTTTGCAAGTGCACTGTTTATATCAGATTTTCTGTTTTGTATTAGTGTTAATTACTTTTTTATATGGAATGTAAACTGTTTTATGCTTTAGGTTCTATGTGTGTGTATTATTTGTTTTCCTAACAATACAATCTTACATGCGCAATTAATTCCCAAATTTACATGTTAGTAGGACTTGAGAATTTGTTACGCACCACACAATTTCGTAAAAATGAAACAACACTGCCTCGATAAAAATATTTCATACAGTTAACCTAGAAATATTTTTATCGGGGCACTGTTGCTTTATTTTTAGGAAATTGTGTGGTGCATAACTAATTCTCAAGTCTTACTAACATGTAAACTTGGGAATTAATTGTTGTTTGTTTTTTTTTTATTAAGTTAATATCTGACATATTTTAATTTATTTTCTAATTAATTTGCGCCTGAAAGTAGGCAACTTGGTAACCCTTTCATGCTTGCGCCGTATAGAAAATCAATACTTTCAAGATCGTCGTTTCGACCAATAGCGAGCGAGCTTTTAGTTTTCCTTGGTAGTCCCCACTATCCATCTCTCGATGGCAGTTGAGGTGTAATCGAGCTAGGATGTACATCTCTGGTCGAAAAAAAATAATTTTCTGCGGGGGATTTCGAGACGAGCGGCTCTTCCAGGTTCCGCGGCCACAAACAATATGGATTGCAATTCTTTATTGTGTATTATACATTTTATTACAGGTTTAAGTTTAGGGTAGGTCTGTGGGTGAAGTAGGTGCTTCACATCTACTTCCTCCATCAGGGGTAGCTCAAAACCGCAGACATTCGAATGCGAATGTCCGCGCTTTTGATCTCTTATCGTAGACGTAGTTAATAAGTAAGGGGATGTATAGGGGGTAAATTGAGAAAATAAATGTTAGTTATGTACAAGTCTTCTTTTTTTTATTTAAAATTTACCTAATTAAAAAAATATAAAAATTAGAGAATACTTTGTCAAAACGATTTTAAAAAAATTTGATTTCGAATACCTCTTCACATATCATGTGATCCTGATACAAATTGACAAAATTTCGTTCGGTTTGCAAAAATTAAGAAACTTATAACCGCAGGCTACAAAAAATTTTGAAGAAAACTTGGGCAAAATGCACTAAATTTTGTCGAATTGTAACAGGAGTACAGAAGTGAGAAAAGGTAAGTCGAAACTTTTGTCGGGAATAAAAGAAAAGGTTTGCACGTTAATAAGGTTAGGCAAAATAAATTTTTGATTTCGAATACCTCCTCATATATCATGTGATCCTGATACAAATTGACAAAATTTCGTTCGGTTTGCAAAAATTAAAAAACTTATAGCCGCAGGCTACAAAAAATTTTGAAGAAAACTTGGGCAAAATGCACTAAATTTTGTCGATTTGTAACAGGAGTACAGAAGTGAGAAAAGGTAAGTCGAAACTTTTGTCGGGAATAAAAGAAAAGGTTTGCACGTTAATAAGGTTAGGCAAAATAAATTTTTGATTTAGAATACCTCCTCATATATCATGTGATCCTGATACAAATTGACAAAATTTCGTTCGGTTTGCAAAAATTAAGAAACTTATAGCCGCAGGCTACAAAAAATTCTGAAGAAAACTTGGGCAAAATGCACTAAATTTTGTCGATTTGTAACAGGAGTACAGAAGTGAGAAAAGGTAAGTCGAAACTTTTGGCGGAAATAAAAGAAAAGGTTTGCACGGTCATAAGGTTAGGCAAAATAAATTTGCGCAAAAATGTAATTTCAAATCGCGAGTTACGGTCGGCCGAGTCGGCCGAGTCGGCCGAGGGTTTATCTTAGAGATTTTTAAAAATATTTTTCAAATCACGAGGATCCTACGGTCATTCGTCATTCGTCATTCGTCTCGTTCGGCTCGTTGCTCGTTGGATTTTTCTTAGAGATTTTTAAAAATTTATTTTCCCTGTCCGGGACTCGAACTCGAGACCTTTCCAACAAACAATCGATCGTTTACCATCTGAGCTATGGCGTTATTATACAAAGTGTTTGTTTTAAACCTTATAAATTTAGTAGTTTTTATACTATTAATTTAAAAATTATTTTTGAATGTACAAGTAGTTTTAGATGTAAAAGCCCACCTGACTCTTGCTCTTGCTCTTGCTCTTGCTCTCGTAATTAATATCTATTAAAAGTCGGGTAACGATAAATACTCTTTATTATATATACTATAATCATTTTTACATTTTCTTTTACAGACTTTAAATAAATAAATAACAGGTGTTAGAAATAAACAAAAAATAACTTCAGAGTAATCTTTAACTAATCCAAGAAATTTAAGATTCAAATAATATTGATCTTCAAAGAGATAAATTCATTAACTAAATTTATCTTTAGATTGTTTAAAGGTACCTTTGAAAATAAAAAATACAAATTAAAATTACAAACGTTTTCAAATAAAATTACTGTTCAATATCATTTTAAAAAACCTAAACTCGGGTCTTTTTCAACTTGATTAAATATAACGCCTACACACAAAGACATAAATAGTTTCAAAAAACAACTTACTAACTAACAATAAAATAAATACAAGAATAATAAGTACGACTACCCAAACAAAATTTTGCTACAAACGTTTACTTTTGCGTTTTAATTCTATTTCTATAGTATGCTTAAATTCGATTTTGAAAATGTGCTCTAGAAATGGTTATCCTTCTTAAGCATAGATGATCTCTTCAATTGGTGTTTCTTGCACGATAGTCGAAGGATTCTCCACTGACGATTTTGGGAAGGTCAATGAAGTGGTACACTGCTTTTACGGAGACATTGGATTGACCCATGCGAGAAAAGATATTGGGAAGAGTTGAGCCAAAGTGCCAGCTGAAAACATTTTAATTCATAAAAATCTAAATCCAAATAAATTCCAATAATACACTATCATTACTTGAATGTTTTGGACCCCCCGTTCCGTGTCCACAAATGTAGAAATACTCTTTAATTTTAATTTAACTTTTTTGATTTATTTAGTTTTATCGCAAATTTTTATTTTAGAGGAGAAGAGCGAGGAAATGACACCGGTTATAGTCACTAGGGGTACGTAGGAACGTCCCCTCGCAATATAAAGCAATTCTATTTTTTTCATTTTTTATCCAAAATACATGGGTTAAAACCCATCGATTTTGAATTTTCAAAACGTTTTCCCAAAGCTCTGGAATAGCACGTCTACGGTTTCTTGGGCCTATCCGAAGCCAAAAAGGCTGCCAAATCCGATTCTGAATAGTTTTTAAAGATCCGTCCACAAATAACGGCGCTACAATTTTTTGAAAGTTCAAAATTGGCTCAAAAAGAGCTCTAAAAATAGCAATTTTTTAATTTCGAAAAATTAACGTCGCACCCTATACATATTATACATGTATCTTATGTAAAAAAGCCACACGATTCCGAATCCGTGTCGTTTGTAATGATTGGATCGAAAATAAGGGCGCTACGATTTTTTGTGAATCAAGGGTACGTATTTCTATTGATTTAGTTTGTATCGAAAATTTTTATTTTAGAGGGAAGCGCGGGAAAATGACACCGGTTATAGTCACTAGGGGTACGTAGGAACCCCCCCTTGCAATATAAAGCAATTCTATTTTTTTCATATTTTGCCCAAAATACATGGGTTAAAACCCATCGATTTTGAATTTTCAAAACGTTTTCCCAAAGCTTTGGAATAGCACAACGGTTTCTTAGGCCTATCCGAAGCCAAAGAGGCTGCCAAATCCGATTCTGAATAGTTTTAAAGATCCGTCCACAAATAACGGCGCTACAATTTTTGAAAGTTCAAAATTGGCTCAAAATGAGCTCTAAAATAGCAATTTTTAATTTCGAAAATTAACGTCGCACCCTATACATATTATACATGTATCTTATGTAAAAAAGCCTCACGATTCCGAATCCGTGTCGTTTGTAATGATTGGATCGAAAATAAGGGCGCTACGATTTTTTTTGTGAATCAAGGGGTACGTATTTCTATTGATTTAGTTTGTATCGAAAATTTTTATTTTAGAGGGAAGCGCGGGAATGACACCGGTTATAGTCACTAGGGTACGTAGGAACCCCCCCTTGCAATATAAAGCAATTCTATTTTTTTCATATTTTGCCCAAAATACATGGGTTAAAACCCATCGATTTTGAATTTTCAAAACGTTTTCCCAAAGCTCTGGAATAGCACGCCTACGGTTTCTTAGGCCTATCCGAAGCCAAAAGGCTGCCAAATCCGATTCTGAATAGTTTTTAAAGATCCGTCCACAAATAACGGCGCTACAATTTTTGAAAGTTCAAAATTGGCTCAAAATGAGCTCTAAAATAGCAATTTTTAATTTCGAAAAATTAACGTCGCACCCTATACATATTATACATGTATCTTATGTAAAAAGCCTCACGATTCCGAATCCGTATCGTTTGTAATGATTGGATCGAAAATAAGGGCGCTAGATTTTTTGTGAATCAAGGGTACGTATTTCTATTGATTTAGTTTGTATCGAAAATTTTTATTTTAGAAGAAGTTTTCCCAAAGCTCTGGAATAGCACGCCTACGGTTTCTTAGGCCTATCCGAAGCCAAAAGGCTGCCAAATCCGATTCTGAATAGTTTTAAAGATCCGTCCACAAATAACGGCGCTACAATTTTTGAAAGTTCAAAATTGGCTCAAAATGAGCTCTAAAAATAGCAATTTTTTAATTTCGAAAAATTAACGTCGCACCCTATACATATTATACATGTATCTTATGTAAAAAAGCCTCACGATTCCGAATCCGTATCGTTTGTAATGATTGGATCGAAAATAAGGGCGCTACGATTTTTTTTGTGAATCAATGGGTACGTATTTCTATTGATTTAGTTTGTATCGAAAATTTTTATTTTAAAAGGGAAGCGCGGGGAAATAACACCGGTTATAGTCACTAGGGGTACGTAGGAACCCCCTTGCAATATAAAGCAATTCTATTTTTTCATTTTTGCCCAAAATACATGGACTAAAACCCATCGATTTTGAATTTTCAAAACGTTTTCCCAAAGCTCTGGAATAGCACGCCTACGGTTTCTTAGGCCTATCCGAAGCCAAAAAGGCTGCCAAATCCGATTCTGAATAGTTTTTAAAGATTCGTCCACAAATAACGGCGCTACAATTTTTTGAAAGTTCAAAATTGGCTCAAAATGAGCTCTAAAAATAGCAATTTTTTAATTTCGAAAAATTAACGTCGCACCCTATACATATTATACATGTATCTTATGTAAAAAAGCCTCACGATTCCGAATCCGTATCGTTTGTAATGATTGGATCGAAAATAAGGGCGCTACGATTTTTTTTGTGAATCAAGGGGTACGTATTTCTATTGATTTAGTTTGTATCGAAAATTTTTATTTTAAAAGGGGAAGCGCGGGGAAATAACACCGGTGATAGTCACTAAGGGTACGTAGGAACCCCCACTTGCAATATAAAGCAATTCTATTTTTTTCATTTTTACCCAAAATACATGGACTAAAACCCATCGATTTTGAATTTTCAAAACGTTTTCCCAAAGCTCTGGAATAGCACGCCTACGGTTTCTTAGGCCTATCCGAAGCCAAAAGGCTGCCAAATCCGATTCTGAATAGTTTTTAAAGATCCGTCCACAAATAACGGCGCTACAATTTTTTGAAAGTTCAAAATTGGCTCAAAATGAGCTCTAAAAATAGCAATTTTTTAATTTCGAAAAATTAACGTCGCACCCTATACATATTATACATGTATCTTATGTAAAAAAGCCTCACGATTCCGAATCCGTATCGTTTGTAATGATTGGATCGAAAATAAGGGCGCTACGATTTTTTTTGTGAATCAAGGGGTACGTATTTCTATTGATTTAGTTTGTATCGAAAATTTTTATTTTAGAAGGGAAGCGCGGGGAAATAACACCGGTTATAGTCACTAGGGGTACGTAGGAACCCCCCCTTGCAATATAAAGCAATTCTATTTTTTTCATTTTTTGCCCAAAATACATGGACTAAAACCCATCGATTTTGAATTTTCAAAACGTTTTCCCAAAGCTCTGGAATAGCACGCCTACGGTTTCTTAGGCCTATCCGAAGCCAAAAAGGCTGCCAAATCCGATTCTGAATAGTTTTTAAAGATTCGTCCACAAATAACGGCGCTACAATTTTTTGAAAGTTCAAAATTGGCTCAAAATGAGCTCTAAAAATAGCAATTTTTTAATTTCGAAAAATTAACGTCGCACCCTATACATATTATACATGTATCTTATGTAAAAAGCCTCACGTTTCCCGAATCCGTATCGTTTGTAATGATTGGATCGAAAATAAGGGCGCTACGATTTTTTGTGAATCAAGGGTACGTATTTCTATTGATTTAGTTTGTATCGAAAATTTTTATTTTAGAAGGAAGCGCGGGAAATAACACCGGTTATAGTCACTAGGGGTACGTAGGAACCCCCTTGCAATATAAAGCAATTCTATTTTTTCATTTTTGCCCAAAATACATGGACTAAAACCCATCGATTTTGAATTTTCAAAACGTTTTCCCAAAGCTCTGGAATAGCACGCCTACGGTTTCTTAGGCCTATCCGAAGCCAAAAGGCTGCCAAATCCGATTCTGAATAGTTTTAAAGATCCGTCCACAAATAACGGCGCTACAATTTTTGAAAGTTCAAAATTGGCTCAAAATGAGCTCTAAAAATAGCAATTTTTAATTTCGAAAAATTAACGTCGCACCCTATACATATTATACATGTATCTTATGTAAAAAGCCTCACGATTCCGAATCCGTATCGTTTGTAATGATTGGATCGAAAATAAAGGGCGCTACGATTTTTTGTGAATCAAGGGTACGTATTTCTATTGATTTAGTTTGTATCGAAAATTTTTATTTTAGAAGGAAGCGCGGGAAATAACACCGGTTATAGTCACTAGGGTACGTAGGAACCCCCTTGCAATATAAAGCAATTCTTTTTTTTCATTTTTGCCCAAAATACATGGACTAAAACCCATCGATTTTGAATTTTCAAAACGTTTTCCCAAAGCTCTGGAATAGCACGCCTACGGTTTCTTAGGCCTATCCGAAGCCAAAAGGCTGCCAAATCCGATTCTGAATAGTTTTAAAGATCCGTCCACAAATAACGGCGCTACAATTTTTGAAAGTTCAAAATTGGCTCAAAATGAGCTCTAAAAATAGCAATTTTTAATTTCGAAAAATTAACGTCGCACCCTATACATATTATACATGTATCTTATGTAAAAAGCCTCACGTTTCCCGAATCCGTATCGTTTGTAATGATTGGATCGAAAATAAGGGCGCTACGATTTTTTGTGAATCAAGGGTACGTATTTCTATTGATTTAGTTTGTATCGAAAATTTTTATTTTAGAAGGAAGCGCGGGAAATAACACCGGTTATAGTCACTGGGGGTACGTAGGAACCCCCTTGCAATATAAAGCAATTCTATTTTTTTCATTTTTTGCCCAAAATACATGGACTAAAACCCATCGATTTTGAATTTTCAAAACGTTTTCCCAAAGCTCTGGAATAGCACGCCTACGGTTTCTTAGGCCTATCCGAAGCCAAAAAGGCTGCCAAATCCGATTCTGAATAGTTTTAAAGATTCGTCCACAAATAACGGCGCTACAATTTTTTGAAAGTTCAAAATTGGCTCAAAATGAGCTCTAAAAATAGCAATTTTTTAATTTCGAAAAATTAACGTCGCACCCTATACATATTATACATGTATCTTATGTAAAAAAGCCTCACGATTCCGAATCCGTATCGTTTGTAATGATTGGATCGAAAATAAGGGCGCTACGATTTTTTGTGAATCAAGGGTACGTATTTCTATTGATTTAGTTTGTATCGAAAATTTTTATTTTAGAAGGAAGCGCGGGAAATAACACCGGTTATAGTCACTAGGGTACGTAGGAACCCCCCCTTGCAATATAAAGCAATTCTATTTTTTTCATTTTTTGCCCAAAATACATGGACTAAAACCCATCGATTTTGAATTTTCAAAACGTTTTCCCAAAGCTCTGGAATAGCACGCCTACGGTTTCTTAGGCCTATCCGAAGCCAAAAAGGCTGCCAAATCCGATTCTGAATAGTTTTTAAAGATTCGTCCACAAATAACGGCGCTACAATTTTTTGAAAGTTCAAAATTGGCTCAAAATGAGCTCTAAAAATAGCAATTTTTAATTTCAAAAAATTAACGTCGCACCCTATACATATTATACATGTATCTTATGTAAAAAAGCCTCACGATTCCGAATCCGTATCGTTTGTAATGATTGGATCGAAAATAAGGGCGCTACGATTTTTTTTGTGAATCAAGGGGTACGTATTTCTATTGATTTAGTTTGTATCGAAAATTTTTATTTTAGAAGGGAAGCGCGGGAAATAACACCGGTTATAGTCACTAGGGGTACGTAGGAACCCCCCCTTGCAATATAAAGCAATTCTATTTTTTTCATTTTTTGCCCAAAATACATGGACTAAAACCCATCGATTTTGAATTTTCAAAACGTTTTCCCAAAGCTCTGGAATAGCACGCCTACGGTTTCTTAGGCCTATCCGAAGCCAAAAAGGCTGCCAAATCCGATTCTGAATAGTTTTTAAAGATCCGTCCACAAATAACGGCGCTACAATTTTTTGAAAGTTCAAAATTGGCTCAAAATGAGCTCTAAAAATAGCAATTTTTAATTTCGAAAATTAACGTCGCACCCTATACATATTATACATGTATCTTATGTAAAAGCCTCACGATTCCGAATCCGTATCGTTTGTAATGATTGGATCGAAAATAAGGGCGCTACGATTTTTTTGTGAATCAAGGGGTACGTATTTCTATTGATTTAGTTTGTATCGAAAATTTTTATTTTAGAAGGGAAGCGCGGGAAATAACACCGGTTATAGTCACTAGGGTACGTAGGAACCCCCTTGCAATATAAAGCAATTCTATTTTTTCATTTTTGCCCAAAATACATGGACTAAAACCCATCGATTTTGAATTTTCAAAACGTTTTCCCAAAGCTCTGGAATAGCACGCCTACGGTTTCTTAGGCCTATCCGAAGCCAAAAGGCTGCCAAATCCGATTCTGAATAGTTTTTAAAGATCCGTCCACAAATAACGGCGCTACAATTTTTGAAAGTTCAAAATTGGCTCAAAATGAGCTCTAAAATAGCAATTTTTAATTTCGAAAATTAACGTCGCACCCTATACATATTATACATGTATCTTATGTAAAAGCCTCACGATTCCGAATCCGTATCGTTTGTAATGATTGGATCGAAAATAAGGGCGCTACGATTTTTTTGTGAATCAAGGGGTACGTATTTCTATTGATTTAGTTTGTATCGAAAATTTTTATTTTAGAAGGGAAGCGCGGGAAATAACACCGGTTATAGTCACTAGGGTACGTAGGAACCCCCTTGCAATATAAAGCAATTCTATTTTTTCATTTTTGCCCAAAATACATGGACTAAAACCCATCGATTTTGAATTTTCAAAACGTTTTCCCAAAGCTCTGGAATAGCACGCCTACGGTTTCTTAGGCCTATCCGAAGCCAAAAGGCTGCCAAATCCGATTCTGAATAGTTTTTAAAGATCCGTCCACAAATAACGGCGCTACAATTTTTGAAAGTTCAAAATTGGCTCAAAATGAGCTCTAAAATAGCAATTTTTAATTTCGAAAATTAACGTCGCACCCTATACATATTATACATGTATCTTATGTAAAAGCCTCACGATTCCGAATCCGTATCGTTTGTAATGATTGGATCGAAAATAAGGGCGCTACGATTTTTTGTGAATCAAGGGGTACGTATTTCTATTGATTTAGTTTGTATCGAAAATTTTTATTTTAGAAGGGAAGCGCGGGGAAATAACACCGGTTATAGTCACTAGGGTACGTAGGAACCCCCTTGCAATATAAAGCAATTCTATTTTTTCATTTTTGCCCAAAATACATGGACTAAAACCCATCGATTTTGAATTTTCAAAACGTTTTCCCAAAGCTCTGGAATAGCACGCCTACGGTTTCTTAGGCCTATCCGAAGCCAAAAGGCTGCCAAATCCGATTCTGAATAGTTTTTAAAGATCCGTCCACAAATAACGGCGCTACAATTTTTGAAAGTTCAAAATTGGCTCAAAATGAGCTCTAAAATAGCAATTTTTAATTTCGAAAATTAACGTCGCACCCTATACATATTATACATGTATCTTATGTAAAAGCCTCACGATTCCGAATCCGTATCGTTTGTAATGATTGGATCGAAAATAAGGGCGCTACGATTTTTTTGTGAATCAAGGGTACGTATTTCTATTGATTTAGTTTGTATCGAAAATTTTTATTTTAGAAGGGAAGCGCGGGGAAATAACACCGGTTATAGTCACTAGGGTACGTAGGAACCCCCTTGCAATATAAAGCAATTCTATTTTTTCATTTTTGCCCAAAATACATGGACTAAAACCCATCGATTTTGAATTTTCAAAACGTTTTCCCAAAGCTCTGGAATAGCACGCCTACGGTTTCTTAGGCCTATCCGAACCCAAAAAAGGCTGCCAAATCCGATTCTGAATAGTTTTTAAAGATCCGTCCACAAATAACGGCGCTACAATTTTTGAAAGTTCAAAATTGGCTCAAAATGAGCTCTAAAATAGCAATTTTTAATTTCGAAAATTAACGTCGCACCCTATACATATTATACATGTATCTTATGTAAAAGCCTCACGATTCCGAATCCGTATCGTTTGTAATGATTGGATCGAAAATAAGGGCGCTACGATTTTTTTGTGAATCAAGGGTACGTATTTCTATTGATTTAGTTTGTATCGAAAATTTTTATTTTAGAAGGGAAGCGCGGGGAAATAACACCGGTTATAGTCACTAGGGGTACGTAGGAACCCCCCCTTGCAATATAAAGCAATTCTATTTTTTTCATTTTTTGCCCAAAATACATGGACTAAAACCCATCGATTTTGAATTTTCAAAACGTTTTCCCAAAGCTCTGGAATAGCACGCCTACGGTTTCTTAGGCCTATCCGAAGCCAAAAAGGCTGCCAAATCCGATTCTGAATAGTTTTTAAAGATTCGTCCACAAATAACGGCGCTACAATTTTTTGAAAGTTCAAAATTGGCTCAAAATGAGCTCTAAAATAGCAATTTTTAATTTCGAAAATTAACGTCGCACCCTATACATATTATACATGTATCTTATGTAAAAAGCCTCACGATTCCGAATCCGTATCGTTTGTAATGATTGGATCGAAAATAAGGGCGCTACGATTTTTTTGTGAATCAAGGGTACGTATTTCTATTGATTTAGTTTGTATCGAAAATTTTTATTTTAGAAGGGAAGCGCGGGGAAATAACACCGGTTATAGTCACTAGGGGTACGTAGGAACCCCCCCTTGCAATATAAAGCAATTCTATTTTTTTCATTTTTTGCCCAAAATACATGGACTAAAACCCATCGATTTTGAATTTTCAAAACGTTTTCCCAAAGCTCTGGAATAGCACGCCTACGGTTTCTTAGGCCTATCCGAAGCCAAAAGGCTGCCAAATCCGATTCTGAATAGTTTTTAAAGATCCGTCCACAAATAACGGCGCTACAATTTTTGAAAGTTCAAAATTGGCTCAAAATGAGCTCTAAAATAGCAATTTTTAATTTCGAAAATTAACGTCGCACCCTATACATATTATACATGTATCTTATGTAAAAAGCCTCACGATTCCGAATCCGTATCGTTTGTAATGATTGGATCGAAAATAAGGGCGCTACGATTTTTTTGTGAATCAAGGGTACGTATTTCTATTGATTTAGTTTGTATCGAAAATTTTTATTTTAGAAGGGAAGCGCGGGGAAATAACACCGGTTATAGTCACTAGGGTACGTAGGAACCCCCTTGCAATATAAAGCAATTCTATTTTTTCATTTTTGCCCAAAATACATGGACTAAAACCCATCGATTTTGAATTTTCAAAACGTTTTCCCAAAGCTCTGGAATAGCACGCCTACGGTTTCTTAGGCCTATCCGAAGCCAAAAGGCTGCCAAATCCGATTCTGAATAGTTTTTAAAGATCCGTCCACAAATAACGGCGCTACAATTTTTGAAAGTTCAAAATTGGCTCAAAATGAGCTCTAAAATAGCAATTTTTAATTTCGAAAATTAACGTCGCACCCTATACATATTATACATGTATCTTATGTAAAAAGCCTCACGATTCCGAATCCGTATCGTTTGTAATGATTGGATCGAAAATAAGGGCGCTACGATTTTTTGTGAATAAAGGGGGTACGTATTTCTATTGATTTAGTTTGTATCGAAAATTTTTATTTTAGAAGGGAAGCGCGGGGAAATAACACCGGTTATAGTCACTAGGGGTACGTAGGAACCCCCCCTTGCAATATAAAGCAATTCTATTTTTTTCATTTTTTGCCCAAAATACATGGACTAAAACCCATCGATTTTGAATTTTCAAAACGTTTTCCCAAAGCTCTGGAATAGCACGCCTACGGTTTCTTAGGCCTATCCGAAGCCAAAAAGGCTGCCAAATCCGATTCTGAATAGTTTTTAAAGATTCGTCCACAAATAACGGCGCTACAATTTTTTGAAAGTTCAAAATTGGCTCAAAATGAGCTCTAAAAATAGCAATTTTTTAATTTCGAAAAATTAACGTCGCACCCTATACATATTATACATGTATCTTATGTAAAAAAGCCTCACGATTCCGAATCCGTATCGTTTGTAATGATTGGATCGAAAATAAGGGCGCTACGATTTTTTTTGTGAATCAAGGGTACGTATTTCTATTGATTTAGTTTGTATCGAAAATTTTTATTTTAGAGAGGAAGCGCGGGGAAATAACACCGGTTATAGTCACTAGGGGTACGTAGGAACCCCCCCTTGCAATATAAAGCAATTCTATTTTTTTCATTTTTTGCCCAAAATACATGGACTAAAACCCATCGATTTTGAATTTTCAAAACGTTTTCCCAAAGCTCTGGAATAGCACGCCTACGGTTTCTTAGGCCTATCCGAAGCCAAAAAGGCTGCCAAATCCGATTCTGAATAGTTTTTAAAGATTCGTCCACAAATAACGGCGCTACAATTTTTTGAAAGTTCAAAATTGGCTCAAAATGAGCTCTAAAAATAGCAATTTTTTAATTTCGAAAAATTAACGTCGCACCCTATACATATTATACATGTATCTTATGTAAAAAAGCCTCACGATTCCGAATCCGTATCGTTTGTAATGATTGGATCGAAAATAAGGGCGCTACGATTTTTTGTGAATCAAGGGTACGTATTTCTATTGATTTAGTTTGTATCGAAAATTTTTATTTTAGAAGGAAGCGCGGGAAATAACACCGGTTATAGTCACTAGGGTACGTAGGAACCCCCTTGCAATATAAAGCAATTCTATTTTTTCATTTTTGCCCAAAATACATGGACTAAAACCCATCGATTTTGAATTTTCAAAACGTTTTCCCAAAGCTCTGGAATAGCACGCCTACGGTTTCTTAGGCCTATCCGAAGCCAAAAAGGCTGCCAAATCCGATTCTGAATAGTTTTTAAAGATCCGTCCACAAATAACGGCGCTACAATTTTTTGAAAGTTCAAAATTGGCTCAAAATGAGCTCTAAAAATAGCAATTTTTTAATTTCGAAAAATTAACGTCGCACCCTATACATATTATACATGTATCTTATGTAAAAAAGCCTCACGATTCCGAATCCGTATCGTTTGTAATGATTGGATCGAAAATAAGGGCGCTACGATTTTTTTTGTGAATCAAGGGGTACGTATTTCTATTGATTTAGTTTGTATCGAAAATTTTTATTTTAGAAGGAAGCGCGGGGAAATAACACCGGTTATAGTCACTAGGGGTACGTAGGAACCCCCCCTTGCAATATAAAGCAATTCTATTTTTTCATTTTTGCCCAAAATACATGGACTAAAACCCATCGATTTTGAATTTTCAAAACGTTTTCCCAAAGCTCTGGAATAGCACGCCTACGGTTTCTTAGGCCTATCCGAAGCCAAAAGGCTGCCAAATCCGATTCTGAATAGTTTTTAAAGATCCGTCCACAAATAACGGCGCTACAATTTTTGAAAGTTCAAAATTGGCTCAAAATGAGCTCTAAAATAGCAATTTTTAATTTCGAAAATTAACGTCGCACCCTATACATATTATACATGTATCTTATGTAAAAAGCCTCACGATTCCGAATCCGTATCGTTTGTAATGATTGGATCGAAAATAAGGGCGCTACGATTTTTTGTGAATCAAGGGTACGTATTTCTATTGATTTAGTTTGTATCGAAAATTTTTATTTTAGAAGGGAAGCGCGGGGAAATAACACCGGTTATAGTCACTAGGGTACGTAGGAACCCCCTTGCAATATAAAGCAATTCTATTTTTTCATTTTTGCCCAAAATACATGGACTAAAACCCATCGATTTTGAATTTTCAAAACGTTTTCCCAAAGCTCTGGAATAGCACGCCTACGGTTTCTTAGGCCTATCCGAAGCCAAAAGGCTGCCAAATCCGATTCTGAATAGTTTTTAAAGATCCGTCCACAAATAACGGCGCTACAATTTTTGAAAGTTCAAAATTGGCTCAAAATGAGCTCTAAAATAGCAATTTTTAATTTCGAAAATTAACGTCGCACCCTATACATATTATACATGTATCTTATGTAAAAAGCCTCACGATTCCGAATCCGTATCGTTTGTAATGATTGGATCGAAAATAAGGGCGCTACGATTTTTTTGTGAATAAAGGGGGTACGTATTTCTATTGATTTAGTTTGTATCGAAAATTTTTATTTTAGAAGGGAAGCGCGGGAAATAACACCGGTTATAGTCACTAGGGTACGTAGGAACCCCCTTGCAATATAAAGCAATTCTATTTTTTCATTTTTGCCCAAAATACATGGACTAAAACCCATCGATTTTGAATTTTCAAAACGTTTTCCCAAAGCTCTGGAATAGCACGCCTACGGTTTCTTAGGCCTATCCGAAGCCAAAAAGGCTGCCAAATCCGATTCTGAATAGTTTTTAAAGATCCGTCCACAAATAACGGCGCTACAATTTTTGAAAGTTCAAAATTGGCTCAAAATGAGCTCTAAAATAGCAATTTTTAATTTCGAAAATTAACGTCGCACCCTATACATATTATACATGTATCTTATGAAAAAAGCCTCACGATTCCGAATCCGTATCGTTTGTAATGATTGGATCGAAAATAAGGGCGCTACGATTTTTTTGTGAATCAAGGGTACGTATTTCTATTGATTTAGTTTGTATCGAAAATTTTTATTTTAGAAGGGAAGCGCGGGAAATAACACCGGTTATAGTCACTAGGGTACGTAGGAACCCCCTTGCAATATAAAGCAATTCTATTTTTTCATTTTTGCCCAAAATACATGGACTAAAACCCATCGATTTTGAATTTTCAAAACGTTTTCCCAAAGCTCTGGAATAGCACGCCTACGGTTTCTTAGGCCTATCCGAAGCCAAAAGGCTGCCAAATCCGATTCTGAATAGTTTTAAAGATCCGTCCACAAATAACGGCGCTACAATTTTTGAAAGTTCAAAATTGGCTCAAAATGAGCTCTAAAAATAGCAATTTTTAATTTCGAAAAATTAACGTCGCACCCTATACATATTATACATGTATCTTATGTAAAAAGCCTCACGATTCCGAATCCGTATCGTTTGTAATGATTGGATCGAAAATAAAGGGCGCTACGATTTTTTGTGAATCAAGGGTACGTATTTCTATTGATTTAGTTTGTATCGAAAATTTTTATTTTAGAAGGAAGCGCGGGAAATAACACCGGTTATAGTCACTAGGGGTACGTAGGAACCCCCTTGCAATATAAAGCAATTCTATTTTTTCATTTTTGCCCAAAATACATGGACTAAAACCCATCGATTTTGAATTTTCAAAACGTTTTCCCAAAGCTCTGGAATAGCACGCCTACGGTTTCTTAGGCCTATCCGAAGCCAAAAGGCTGCCAAATCCGATTCTGAATAGTTTTAAAGATCCGTCCACAAATAACGGCGCTACAATTTTTGAAAGTTCAAAATTGGCTCAAAATGAGCTCTAAAAATAGCAATTTTTAATTTCGAAAAATTAACGTCGCACCCTATACATATTATACATGTATCTTATGTAAAAAGCCTCACGATTCCGAATCCGTATCGTTTGTAATGATTGGATCGAAAATAAAGGGCGCTACGATTTTTTGTGAATCAAGGGTACGTATTTCTATTGATTTAGTTTGTATCGAAAATTTTTATTTTAGAAGGAAGCGCGGGAAATAACACCGGTTATAGTCACTAGGGTACGTAGGAACCCCCTTGCAATATAAAGCAATTCTATTTTTTCATTTTTGCCCAAAATACATGGACTAAAACCCATCGATTTTGAATTTTCAAAACGTTTTCCCAAAGCTCTGGAATAGCACGCCTACGGTTTCTTAGGCCTATCCGAAGCCAAAAGGCTGCCAAATCCGATTCTGAATAGTTTTTAAAGATTCGTCCACAAATAACGGCGCTACAATTTTTTGAAAGTTCAAAATTGGCTCAAAATGAGCTCTAAAAATAGCAATTTTTTAATTTCGAAAAATTAACGTCGCACCCTATACATATTATACATGTATCTTATGTAAAAAAGCCTCACGATTCCGAATCCGTATCGTTTGTAATGATTGGATCGAAAATAAGGGCGCTACGATTTTTTTTGTGAATCAAGGGTACGTATTTCTATTGATTTAGTTTGTATCGAAAATTTTTATTTTAGAAGGGAAGCGCGGGGAAATAACACCGGTTATAGTCACTAGGGGTACGTAGGAACCCCCCCTTGCAATATAAAGCAATTCTATTTTTTTCATTTTTTGCCCAAAATACATGGACTAAAACCCATCGATTTTGAATTTTCAAAACGTTTTCCCAAAGCTCTGGAATAGCACGCCTACGGTTTCTTAGGCCTATCCGAAGCCAAAAAGGCTGCCAAATCCGATTCTGAATAGTTTTTAAAGATTCGTCCACAAATAACGGCGCTACAATTTTTTGAAAGTTCAAAATTGGCTTAAAATGAGCTCTAAAAATAGCAATTTTTTAATTTCGAAAAATTAACGTCGCACCCTATACATATTATACATGTATCTTATGTAAAAAAGCCTCACGATTCCGAATCCGTATCGTTTGTAATGATTGGATCGAAAATAAGGGCGCTACGATTTTTTTTGTGAATCAAGGGTACGTATTTCTATTGATTTAGTTTGTATCGAAAATTTTTATTTTAGAAGGGAAGCGCGGGAAATAACACCGGTTATAGTCACTAGGGTACGTAGGAACCCCCTTGCAATATAAAGCAATTCTATTTTTTCATTTTTGCCCAAAATACATGGACTAAAACCCATCGATTTTGAATTTTCAAAACGTTTTCCCAAAGCTCTGGAATAGCACGCCTACGGTTTCTTAGGCCTATCCGAAGCCAAAAGGCTGCCAAATCCGATTCTGAATATTTTTTAAAGATCCGTCCACAAATAACGGCGCTACAATTTTTGAAAGTTCAAAATTGGCTCAAAATGAGCTCTAAAATAGCAATTTTTTAATTTCGAAAAATTAACGTCGCACCCTATACATATTATACATGTATCTTATGTAAAAAAGCCTCACGATTCCGAATCCGTATCGTTTGTAATGATTGGATCGAAAATAAGGGCGCTACGATTTTTTTTGTGAATCAAGGGGTACGTATTTCTATTGATTTAGTTTGTATCGAAAATTTTTATTTTAGAAGGGAAGCGCGGGGAAATAACACCGGTTATAGTCACTAGGGGTACGTAGGAACCCCCCCTTGCAATATAAAGCAATTCTATTTTTTCATTTTTGCCCAAAATACATGGACTAAAACCCATCGATTTTGAATTTTCAAAACGTTTTCCCAAAGCTCTGGAATAGCACGCCTACGGTTTCTTAGGCCTATCCGAAGCCAAAAGGCTGCCAAATCCGATTCTGAATAGTTTTAAAGATCCGTCCACAAATAACGGCGCTACAATTTTTGAAAGTTCAAAATTGGCTCAAAATGAGCTCTAAAATAGCAATTTTTAATTTCGAAAATTAACGTCGCACCCTATACATATTATACATGTATCTTATGTAAAAGCCTCACGATTCCGAATCCGTATCGTTTGTAATGATTGGATCGAAAATAAGGGCGCTACGATTTTTTTGTGAATCAAGGGTACGTATTTCTATTGATTTAGTTTGTATCGAAAATTTTTATTTTAGAAGGGAAGCGCGGGAAATAACACCGGTTATAGTCACTAGGGTACGTAGGAACCCCCTTGCAATATAAAGCAATTCTATTTTTTCATTTTTGCCCAAAATACATGGACTAAAACCCATCGATTTTGAATTTTCAAAACGTTTTCCCAAAGCTCTGGAATAGCACGCCTACGGTTTCTTAGGCCTATCCGAAGCCAAAAAGGCTGCCAAATCCGATTCTGAATAGTTTTAAAGATCCGTCCACAAATAACGGCGCTACAATTTTTGAAAGTTCAAAATTGGCTCAAAATGAGCTCTAAAATAGCAATTTTTAATTTCGAAAATTAACGTCGCACCCTATACATATTATACATGTATCTTATGTAAAAAGCCTCACGATTCCGAATCCGTATCGTTTGTAATGATTGGATCGAAAATAAGGGCGCTACGATTTTTTTGTGAATCAAGGGGTACGTATTTCTATTGATTTAGTTTGTATCGAAAATTTTTATTTTAGAAGGGAAGCGCGGGAAATAACACCGGTTATAGTCACTAGGGTACGTAGGAACCCCCTTGCAATATAAAGCAATTCTATTTTTTCATTTTTGCCCAAAATACATGGACTAAAACCCATCGATTTTGAATTTTCAAAACGTTTTCCCAAAGCTCTGGAATAGCACGCCTACGGTTTCTTAGGCCTATCCGAAGCCAAAAGGCTGCCAAATCCGATTCTGAATAGTTTTTAAGATCCGTCCACAAATAACGGCGCTACAATTTTTGAAAGTTCAAAATTGGCTCAAAATGAGCTCTAAAATAGCAATTTTTAATTTCGAAAATTAACGTCGCACCCTATACATATTATACATGTATCTTATGTAAAAAGCCTCACGATTCCGAATCCGTATCGTTTGTAATGATTGGATCGAAAATAAGGGCGCTACGATTTTTTTGTGAATCAAGGGGTACGTATTTCTATTGATTTAGTTTGTATCGAAAATTTTTATTTTAGAAGGGAAGCGCGGGAAATAACACCGGTTATAGTCACTAGGGTACGTAGGAACCCCCTTGCAATATAAAGCAATTCTATTTTTTCATTTTTGCCCAAAATACATGGACTAAAACCCATCGATTTTGAATTTTCAAAACGTTTTCCCAAAGCTCTGGAATAGCACGCCTACGGTTTCTTAGGCCTATCCGAAGCCAAAAAGGCTGCCAAATCCGATTCTGAATAGTTTTTAAAGATCCGTCCACAAATAACGGCGCTACAATTTTTTGAAAGTTCAAAATTGGCTCAAAATGAGCTCTAAAATAGCAATTTTTAATTTCGAAAATTAACGTCGCACCCTATACATATTATACATGTATCTTATGTAAAAAGCCTCACGATTCCGAATCCGTATCGTTTGTAATGATTGGATCGAAAATAAGGGCGCTACGATTTTTTTGTGAATCAAGGGTACGTATTTCTATTGATTTAGTTTGTATCGAAAATTTTTATTTTAGAAGGGAAGCGCGGGAAATAACACCGGTTATAGTCACTAGGGTACGTAGGAACCCCCTTGCAATATAAAGCAATTCTATTTTTTCATTTTTGCCCAAAATACATGGACTAAAACCCATCGATTTTGAATTTTCAAAACGTTTTCCCAAAGCTCTGGAATAGCACGCCTACGGTTTCTTAGGCCTATCCGAAGCCAAAAAGGCTGCCAAATCCGATTCTGAATAGTTTTTAAAGATCCGTCCACAAATAACGGCGCTACAATTTTTTGAAAGTTCAAAATTGGCTCAAAATGAGCTCTAAAATAGCAATTTTTAATTTCGAAAATTAACGTCGCACCCTATACATATTATACATGTATCTTATGTAAAAAAGCCTCACGATTCCGAATCCGTGTCGTTTGTAATGATTGGATCGAAAATGAGGGCGCTACGATTTTTTTTGTGAATCAAGGGTACGTATTTCTATTGATTTAGTTTGTATCGAAAATTTTTATTTTAGAAGGGAAGCGCGGGGAAATAACACCGGTTATAGTCACTAGGGGTACGTAGGAACCCCCCCTTGCAATATAAAGCAATTCTATTTTTTTCATTTTTTGCCCAAAATACATGGACTAAAACCCATCGATTTTGAATTTTCAAAACGTTTTCCCAAAGCTCTGGAATAGCACGCCTACGGTTTCTTAGGCCTATCCGAAGCCAAAAAGGCTGCCAAATCCGATTCTGAATAGTTTTTAAAGATTCGTCCACAAATAACGGCGCTACAATTTTTTGAAAGTTCAAAATTGGCTCAAAATGAGCTCTAAAATAGCAATTTTTAATTTCGAAAATTAACGTCGCACCCTATACATATTATACATGTATCTTATGTAAAAAGCCTCACGATTCCGAATCCGTATCGTTTGTAATGATTGGATCGAAAATAAGGGCGCTACGATTTTTTTGTGAATCAAGGGTACGTATTTCTATTGATTTAGTTTGTATCGAAAATTTTTATTTTAGAAGGGAAGCGGGGGGAAATAACACCGGTTATAGTCACTAGGGTACGTAGGAACCCCCTTGCAATATAAAGCAATTCTATTTTTTCATTTTTGCCCAAAATACATGGACTAAAACCCATCGATTTTGAATTTTCAAAACGTTTTCCCAAAGCTCTGGAATAGCACGCCTACGGTTTCTTAGGCCTATCCGAAGCCAAAAGGCTGCCAAATCCGATTCTGAATAGTTTTAAAGATCCGTCCACAAATAACGGCGCTACAATTTTTGAAAGTTCAAAATTGGCTCAAAATGAGCTCTAAAAATAGCAATTTTTAATTTCGAAAAATTAACGTCGCACCCTATACATATTATACATGTATCTTATGTAAAAAGCCTCACGATTCCGAATCCGTATCGTTTGTAATGATTGGATCGAAAATAAAGGGCGCTACGATTTTTTGTGAATCAAGGGGTACGTATTTCTATTGATTTAGTTTGTATCGAAAATTTTTATTTTAGAAGGAAGCGCGGGAAATAACACCGGTTATAGTCACTAGGGGTACGTAGGAACCCCCTTGCAATATAAAGCAATTCTATTTTTCATTTTTGCCCAAAATACATGGACTAAAACCCATCGATTTTGAATTTTCAAAACGTTTTCCCAAAGCTCTGGAATAGCACGCCTACGGTTTCTTAGGCCTATCCGAAGCCAAAAGGCTGCCAAATCCGATTCTGAATAGTTTTAAAGATCCGTCCACAAATAACGGCGCTACAATTTTTGAAAGTTCAAAATTGGCTCAAAATGAGCTCTAAAAATAGCAATTTTTTAATTTCGAAAAATTAACGTCGCACCCTATACATATTATACATGTATCTTATGTAAAAAAGCCTCACGATTCCGAATCCGTATCGTTTGTAATGATTGGATCGAAAATAAGGGCGCTACGATTTTTTTTGTGAATCAAGGGGTACGTATTTCTATTGATTTAGTTTGTATCGAAAATTTTTATTTTAGAAGGGAAGCGCGGGGAAATAACACCGGTTATAGTCACTAGGGGTACGTAGGAACCCCCTTGCAATATAAAGCAATTCTATTTTTCATTTTTGCCCAAAATACATGGACTAAAACCCATCGATTTTGAATTTTCAAAACGTTTTCCCAAAGCTCTGGAATAGCACGCCTACGGTTTCTTAGGCCTATCCGAAGCCAAAAGGCTGCCAAATCCGATTCTGAATAGTTTTAAAGATCCGTCCACAAATAACGGCGCTACAATTTTTTGAAAGTTCAAAATTGGCTCAAAATGAGCTCTAAAAATAGCAATTTTTTAATTTCGAAAAATTAACGTCGCACCCTATACATATTATACATGTATCTTATGTAAAAAAGCCTCACGATTCCGAATCCGTATCGTTTGTAATGATTGGATCGAAAATAAGGGCGCTACGATTTTTTTTGTGAATCAAGGGGTACGTATTTCTATTGATTTAGTTTGTATCGAAAATTTTTATTTTAGAAGGGAAGCGCGGGGAAATAACACCGGTTATAGTCACTAGGGGTACGTAGGAACCCCCTTGCAATATAAAGCAATTCTATTTTTCATTTTTGCCCAAAATACATGGACTAAAACCCATCGATTTTGAATTTTCAAAACGTTTTCCCAAAGCTCTGGAATAGCACGCCTACGGTTTCTTAGGCCTATCCGAAGCCAAAAGGCTGCCAAATCCGATTCTGAATAGTTTTAAAGATCCGTCCACAAATAACGGCGCTACAATTTTTGAAAGTTCAAAATTGGCTCAAAATGAGCTCTAAAAATAGCAATTTTTTAATTTCGAAAAATTAACGTCGCACCCTATACATATTATACATGTATCTTATGTAAAAAAGCCTCACGATTCCGAATCCGTATCGTTTGTAATGATTGGATCGAAAATAAGGGCGCTACGATTTTTTGTGAATCAAGGGTACGTATTTCTATTGATTTAGTTTGTATCGAAAATTTTTATTTTAGAAGGAAGCGCGGGAAATAACACCGGTTATAGTCACTAGGGGTACGTAGGAACCCCCCCTTGCAATATAAAGCAATTCTATTTTTTTCATTTTTTGCCCAAAATACATGGACTAAAACCCATCGATTTTGAATTTTCAAAACGTTTTCCCAAAGCTCTGGAATAGCACGCCTACGGTTTCTTAGGCCTATCCGAAGCCAAAAAGGCTGCCAAATCCGATTCTGAATAGTTTTAAAGATCCGTCCACAAATAACGGCGCTACAATTTTTTGAAAGTTCAAAATTGGCTCAAAATGAGCTCTAAAAATAGCAATTTTTTAATTTCGAAAAATTAACGTCGCACCCTATACATATTATACATGTATCTTATGTAAAAAAGCCTCACGATTCCGAATCCGTATCGTTTGTAATGATTGGATCGAAAAAAAAGGGCGCTACGATTTTTTGTGAATCAAGGGTACGTATTTCTATTGATTTAGTTTGTATCGAAAATTTTTATTTTAGAAGGAAGCGCGGGAAATAACACCGGTTATAGTCACTAGGGTACGTAGGAACCCCCTTGCAATATAAAGCAATTCTATTTTTCATTTTTGCCCAAAATACATGGACTAAAACCCATCGATTTTGAATTTTCAAAACGTTTTCCCAAAGCTCTGGAATAGCACGCCTACGGTTTCTTAGGCCTATCCGAAGCCAAAAGGCTGCCAAATCCGATTCTGAATAGTTTTAAAGATCCGTCCACAAATAACGGCGCTACAATTTTTGAAAGTTCAAAATTGGCTCAAAATGAGCTCTAAAAATAGCAATTTTTAATTTCGAAAAATTAACGTCGCACCCTATACATATTATACATGTATCTTATGTAAAAAGCCTCACGATTCCGAATCCGTATCGTTTGTAATGATTGGATCGAAAATAAAGGGCGCTACGATTTTTTGTGAATCAAGGGTACGTATTTCTATTGATTTAGTTTGTATCGAAAATTTTTATTTTAGAAGGAAGCGCGGGAAATAACACCGGTTATAGTCACTAGGGTACGTAGGAACCCCCTTGCAATATAAAGCAATTCTATTTTTCATTTTTGCCCAAAATACATGGACTAAAACCCATCGATTTTGAATTTTCAAAACGTTTTCCCAAAGCTCTGGAATAGCACGCCTACGGTTTCTTAGGCCTATCCGAAGCCAAAAGGCTGCCAAATCCGATTCTGAATAGTTTTAAAGATCCGTCCACAAATAACGGCGCTACAATTTTTGAAAGTTCAAAATTGGCTCAAAATGAGCTCTAAAAATAGCAATTTTTAATTTCGAAAAATTAACGTCGCACCCTATACATATTATACATGTATCTTATGTAAAAAGCCTCACGATTCCGAATCCGTATCGTTTGTAATGATTGGATCGAAAATAAGGGCGCTACGATTTTTTGTGAATCAAGGGTACGTATTTCTATTGATTTAGTTTGTATCGAAAATTTTTATTTTAGAAGGAAGCGCGGGAAATAACACCGGTTATAGTCACTAGGGTACGTAGGAACCCCCTTGCAATATAAAGCAATTCTATTTTTCATTTTTGCCCAAAATACATGGACTAAAACCCATCGATTTTGAATTTTCAAAACGTTTTCCCAAAGCTCTGGAATAGCACGCCTACGGTTTCTTAGGCCTATCCGAACCCAAAAAAGGCTGCCAAATCCGATTCTGAATAGTTTTTAAAGATCCGTCCACAAATAACGGCGCTACAATTTTTGAAAGTTCAAAATTGGCTCAAAATGAGCTCTAAAATAGCAATTTTTAATTTCGAAAATTAACGTCGCACCCTATACATATTATACATGTATCTTATGTAAAAGCCTCACGATTCCGAATCCGTATCGTTTGTAATGATTGGATCGAAAATAAGGGCGCTACGATTTTTTTTGTGAATCAAGGGGTACGTATTTCTATTGATTTAGTTTGTATCGAAAATTTTTATTTTAGAAGGGAAGCGCGGGGAAATAACACCGGTTATAGTCACTAGGGGTACGTAGGAACCCCCCCTTGCAATATAAAGCAATTCTATTTTTTCATTTTTGCCCAAAATACATGGACTAAAACCCATCGATTTTGAATTTTCAAAACCTTTTTCCCAAAGCTCTGGAATAGCACGCCTACGGTTTCTTAGGCCTATCCGAAGCAAAAAGGCTCCCAAATCCGATTCTGAATAGTTTTTAAAGATCCGTCCACAAATAACGGCGCTACAATTTTTGAAAGTTCAAAATTGGCTCAAAATGAGCTCTAAAATAGCAATTTTTAATTTCGAAAATTAACGTCGCACCCTATACATATTATACATGTATCTTATGTAAAAAGCCTCACGATTCCGAATCCGTATCGTTTGTAATGATTGGATCGAAAATAAGGGCGCTACGATTTTTTTGTGAATCAAGGGGTACGTATTTCTATTGATTTAGTTTGTATCGAAAATTTTTATTTTAGAAGGGAAGCGCGGGAAATAACACCGGTTATAGTCACTAGGGTACGTAGGAACCCCCTTGCAATATAAAGCAATTCTATTTTTTCATTTTTGCCCAAAATACATGGACTAAAACCCATCGATTTTGAATTTTCAAAACGTTTTCCCAAAGCTCTGGAATAGCACGCCTACGGTTTCTTAGGCCTATCCGAAGCCAAAAGGCTGCCAAATCCGATTCTGAATAGTTTTTAAAGATCCGTCCACAAATAACGGCGCTACAATTTTTGAAAGTTCAAAATTGGCTCAAAATGAGCTCTAAAATAGCAATTTTTAATTTCGAAAATTAACGTCGCACCCTATACATATTATACATGTATCTTATGTAAAAGCCTCACGATTCCGAATCCGTATCGTTTGTAATGATTGGATCGAAAATAAGGGCGCTACGATTTTTTTTGTGAATCAAGGGGTACGTATTTCTATTGATTTAGTTTGTATCGAAAATTTTTATTTTAGAAGGGAAGCGCGGGGAAATAACACCGGTTATAGTCACTAGGGGTACGTAGGAACCCCCCCTTGCAATATAAAGCAATTCTATTTTTTTCATTTTTTGCCCAAAATACATGGACTAAAACCCATCGATTTTGAATTTTCAAAACGTTTTCCCAAAGCTCTGGAATAGCACGCCTACGGTTTCTTAGGCCTATCCGAAGCCAAAAAGGCTGCCAAATCCGATTCTGAATAGTTTTTAAAGATCCGTCCACAAATAACGGCGCTACAATTTTTTGAAAGTTCAAAATTGGCTCAAAATGAGCTCTAAAATAGCAATTTTTAATTTCGAAAATTAACGTCGCACCCTATACATATTATACATGTATCTTATGTAAAAGCCTCACGATTCCGAATCCGTATCGTTTGTAATGATTGGATCGAAAATAAGGGCGCTACGATTTTTTTGTGAATCAAGGGTACGTATTTCTATTGATTTAGTTTGTATCGAAAATTTTTATTTTAGAAGGGAAGCGCGGGAAATAACACCGGTTATAGTCACTAGGGTACGTAGGAACCCCCTTGCAATATAAAGCAATTCTATTTTTTCATTTTTGCCCAAAATACATGGACTAAAACCCATCGATTTTGAATTTTCAAAACGTTTTCCCAAAGCTCTGGAATAGCACGCCTACGGTTTCTTAGGCCTATCCGAAGCCAAAAAGGCTGCCAAATCCGATTCTGAATAGTTTTTAAAGATCCGTCCACAAATAACGGCGCTACAATTTTTTGAAAGTTCAAAATTGGCTCAAAATGAGCTCTAAAATAGCAATTTTTAATTTCGAAAATTAACGTCGCACCCTATACATATTATACATGTATCTTATGTAAAAGCCTCACGATTCCGAATCCGTATCGTTTGTAATGATTGGATCGAAAATAAGGGCGCTACGATTTTTTTTGTGAATCAAGGGGTACGTATTTCTATTGATTTAGTTTGTATCGAAAATTTTTATTTTAGAAGGGAAGCGGGGGGAAATAACACCGGTTATAGTCACTAGGGTACGTAGGAACCCCCTTGCAATATAAAGCAATTCTATTTTTTCATTTTTGCCCAAAATACATGGACTAAAACCCATCGATTTTGAATTTTCAAAACGTTTTCCCAAAGCTCTGGAATAGCACGCCTACGGTTTCTTAGGCCTATCCGAAGCCAAAAAGGCTGCCAAATCCGATTCTGAATAGTTTTTAAAGATTCGTCCACAAATAACGGCGCTACAATTTTTTGAAAGTTCAAAATTGGCTCAAAATGAGCTCTAAAATAGCAATTTTTAATTTCGAAAATTAACGTCGCACCCTATACATATTATACATGTATCTTATGTAAAAGCCTCACGATTCCGAATCCGTATCGTTTGTAATGATTGGATCGAAAATAAGGGCGCTACGATTTTTTTTGTGAATCAAGGGGTACGTATTTCTATTGATTTAGTTTGTATCGAAAATTTTTATTTTATAGGGGAAGCGCGGGGAAATAACACCGGTTATAGTCACTAGGGGTACGTAGGAACCCCCCCTTGCAATATAAAGCAATTCTATTTTTTCATTTTTTGCCCAAAATACATGGACTAAAACCCATCGATTTTGAATTTTCAAAACGTTTTCCCAAAGCTCTGGAATAGCACGCCTACGGTTTCTTAGGCCTATCCGAAGCCAAAAAGGCTGCCAAATCCGATTCTGAATAGTTTTTAAAGATTCGTCCACAAATAACGGCGCTACAATTTTTTGAAAGTTCAAAATTGGCTCAAAATGAGCTCTAAAATAGCAATTTTTAATTTCGAAAATTAACGTCGCACCCTATACATATTATACATGTATCTTATGTAAAAAGCCTCACGATTCCGAATCCGTATCGTTTGTAATGATTGGATCGAAAATAAGGGCGCTGATTTTTTTGTGAATCAAGGGGTACGTATTTCTATTGATTTAGTTTGTATCGAAAATTTTTATTTTAGAAGGGAAGCGCGGGAAATAACACCGGTTATAGTCACTAGGGTACGTAGGAACCCCCTTGCAATATAAAGCAATTCTATTTTTTCATTTTTGCCCAAAATACATGGACTAAAACCCATCGATTTTGAATTTTCAAAACGTTTTCCCAAAGCTCTGGAATAGCACGCCTACGGTTTCTTAGGCCTATCCGAAGCCAAAAAGGCTGCCAAATCCGATTCTGAATAGTTTTTAAAGATCCGTCCACAAATAACGGCGCTACAATTTTTTGAAAGTTCAAAATTGGCTCAAAATGAGCTCTAAAAATAGCAATTTTTTAATTTCGAAAATTAACGTCGCACCCTATACATATTATACATGTATCTTATGTAAAAAGCCTCACGATTCCGAATCCGTATCGTTTGTAATGATTGGATCGAAAATAAGGGCGCTAGATTTTTTTGTGAATCAAGGGGTACGTATTTCTATTGATTTAGTTTGTATCGAAAATTTTTATTTTAGAAGGGAAGCGCGGGGAAATAACACCGGTTATAGTCACTAGGGGTACGTAGGAACCCCCCCTTGCAATATAAAGCAATTCTATTTTTTTCATTTTTTGCCCAAAATACATGGACTAAAACCCATCGATTTTGAATTTTCAAAACGTTTTCCCAAAGCTCTGGAATAGCACGCCTACGGTTTCTTAGGCCTATCCGAAGCCAAAAAGGCTGCCAAATCCGATTCTGAATAGTTTTTAAAGATTCGTCCACAAATAACGGCGCTACAATTTTTTGAAAGTTCAAAATTGGCTCAAAATGAGCTCTAAAATAGCAATTTTTAATTTCGAAAATTAACGTCGCACCCTATACATATTATACATGTATCTTATGTAAAAGCCTCACGATTCCGAATCCGTATCGTTTGTAATGATTGGATCGAAAATAAGGGCGCTGATTTTTTTGTGAATCAAGGGGTACGTATTTCTATTGATTTAGTTTGTATCGAAAATTTTTATTTTAGAAGGGAAGCGCGGGAAATAACACCGGTTATAGTCACTAGGGTACGTAGGAACCCCCTTGCAATATAAAGCAATTCTATTTTTTCATTTTTGCCCAAAATACATGGACTAAAACCCATCGATTTTGAATTTTCAAAACGTTTTCCCAAAGCTCTGGAATAGCACGCCTACGGTTTCTTAGGCCTATCCGAAGCCAAAAGGCTGCCAAATCCGATTCTGAATAGTTTTAAAGATCCGTCCACAAATAACGGCGCTACAATTTTTTGAAAGTTCAAAATTGGCTCAAAATGAGCTCTAAAAATAGCAATTTTTTAATTTCGAAAAATTAACGTCGCACCCTATACATATTATACATGTATCTTATGTAAAAAAGCCTCACGATTCCGAATCCGTATCGTTTGTAATGATTGGATCGAAAATAAGGGCGCTACGATTTTTTTTGTGAATCAAGGGGTACGTATTTCTATTGATTTAGTTTGTATCGAAAATTTTTATTTTAGAAGGAAGCGCGGGAAATAACACCGGTTATAGTCACTAGGGTACGTAGGAACCCCCTTGCAATATAAAGCAATTCTATTTTTTCATTTTTGCCCAAAATACATGGACTAAAACCCATCGATTTTGAATTTTCAAAACGTTTTCCCAAAGCTCTGGAATAGCACGCCTACGGTTTCTTAGGCCTATCCGAAGCCAAAAGGCTGCCAAATCCGATTCTGAATAGTTTTAAAGATCCGTCCACAAATAACGGCGCTACAATTTTTGAAAGTTCAAAATTGGCTCAAAATGAGCTCTAAAAATAGCAATTTTTAATTTCGAAAAATTAACGTCGCACCCTATACATATTATACATGTATCTTATGTAAAAAGCCTCACGATTCCGAATCCGTATCGTTTGTAATGATTGGATCGAAAAAAAAGGGCGCTACGATTTTTTGTGAATCAAGGGTACGTATTTCTATTGATTTAGTTTGTATCGAAAATTTTTATTTTAGAAGGAAGCGCGGGAAATAACACCGGTTATAGTCACTAGGGGTACGTAGGAACCCCCCCTTGCAATATAAAGCAATTCTATTTTTTTCATTTTTTGCCCAAAATACATGGACTAAAACCCATCGATTTTGAATTTTCAAAACGTTTTCCCAAAGCTCTGGAATAGCACGCCTACGGTTTCTTAGGCCTATCCGAAGCCAAAAAGGCTGCCAAATCCGATTCTGAATAGTTTTAAAGATCCGTCCACAAATAACGGCGCTACAATTTTTTGAAAGTTCAAAATTGGCTCAAAATGAGCTCTAAAAATAGCAATTTTTTAATTTCGAAAAATTAACGTCGCACCCTATACATATTATACATGTATCTTATGTAAAAAAGCCTCACGATTCCGAATCCGTATCGTTTGTAATGATTGGATCGAAAATAAGGGCGCTACGATTTTTTGTGAATCAAGGGTACGTATTTCTATTGATTTAGTTTGTATCGAAAATTTTTATTTTAGAAGGAAGCGCGGGAAATAACACCGGTTATAGTCACTAGGGTACGTAGGAACCCCCTTGCAATATAAAGCAATTCTATTTTTTCATTTTTGCCCAAAATACATGGACTAAAACCCATCGATTTTGAATTTTCAAAACGTTTTCCCAAAGCTCTGGAATAGCACGCCTACGGTTTCTTAGGCCTATCCGAAGCCAAAAGGCTGCCAAATCCGATTCTGAATAGTTTTAAAGATCCGTCCACAAATAACGGCGCTACAATTTTTGAAAGTTCAAAATTGGCTCAAAATGAGCTCTAAAAATAGCAATTTTTTAATTTCGAAAAATTAACGTCGCACCCTATACATATTATACATGTATCTTATGTAAAAAAGCCTCAGAATTCCGAATCCGTGTCGTTTGTAATGATTGGATCGAAAATAAGGGCGCTACGATTTTTTGTGAATCAAGGGTACGTATTTCTATTGATTTAGTTTGTATCGAAAATTTTTATTTTAAAAGGAAGCGCGGGAAATAACACCGGTTATAGTCACTAGGGGTACGTAGGAACCCCCTTGCAATATAAAGCAATTCTATTTTTTCATTTTTGCCCAAAATACATGGACTAAAACCCATCGATTTTGAATTTTCAAAACGTTTTCCCAAAGCTCTGGAATAGCACGCCTACGGTTTCTTAGGCCTATCCGAAGCCAAAAGGCTGCCAAATCCGATTCTGAATAGTTTTAAAGATCCGTCCACAAATAACGGCGCTACAATTTTTGAAAGTTCAAAATTGGCTCAAAATGAGCTCTAAAATAGCAATTTTTAATTTCGAAAAATTAACGTCGCACCCTATACATATTATACATGTATCTTATGTAAAAAGCCTCAGGATTCCGAATCCGTGTCGTTTGTAATGATTGGATCGAAAATAAGGGCGCTACGATTTTTTTGTGAATCAAGGGTACGTATTTCTATTGATTTAGTTTGTATCGAAAATTTTTATTTTAGAGGAAGCGCGGGAAATGACACCGGTTATAGTCACTGGGGGTACGTAGGAACCCCCTTGCAATATAAAGCAATTCTATTTTTTCATTTTTGCCCAAAATACATGGACTAAAACCCATCGATTTTGAATTTTCAAAACGTTTTCCCAAAGCTCTGGAATAGCACGCCTACGGTTTCTTAGGCCTATCCGAAGCCAAAAGGCTGCCAAATCCGATTCTGAATAGTTTTAAAGATCCGTCCACAAATAACGGCGCTACAATTTTTGAAAGTTCAAAATTGGCTCAAAATGAGCTCAAAAAATAGCAATTTTTAATTTCGAAAAATTAACGTCGCACCCTATACATATTATACATGTATCTTATGTAAAAAGCCTCAGGATTCCGAATCCGTGTCGTTTGTAATGATTGGATCGAAAATAAGGGCGCTACGATTTTTTGTGAATCAAGGGGTACGTATTTCTATTGATTTAGTTTGTATCGAAAATTTTTATTTTAGAAGGAAGCGCGGGAAATAACACCGGTTATAGTCACTAGGGGTACGTAGGAACCCCCTTGCAATATAAAGCAATTCTATTTTTTCATTTTTGCCCAAAATACATGGACTAAAACCCATCGATTTTGAATTTTCAAAACGTTTTCCCAAAGCTCTGGAATAGCACGCCTACGGTTTCTTAGGCCTATCCGAAGCCAAAAGGCTGCCAAATCCGATTCTGAATAGTTTTAAAGATCCGTCCACAAATAACGGCGCTACAATTTTTGAAAGTTCAAAATTGGCTCAAAATGAGCTCTAAAAATAGCAATTTTTAATTTCGAAAAATTAACGTCGCACCCTATACATATTATACATGTATCTTATGTAAAAAGCCTCAGGATTCCGAATCCGTGTCGTTTGTAATGATTGGATCGAAAATAAGGGCGCTACGATTTTTTGTGAATCAAGGGTACGTATTTCTATTGATTTAGTTTGTATCGAAAATTTTTATTTTAAAAGGGAAGCGCGGGAAATAACACCGGTTATAGTCACTAGGGGTACGTAGGAACCCCCTTGCAATATAAAGCAATTCTATTTTTTCATTTTTGCCCAAAATACATGGACTAAAACCCATCGATTTTGAATTTTCAAAACGTTTTCCCAAAGCTCTGGAATAGCACGCCTACGGTTTCTTAGGCCTATCCGAAGCCAAAAGGCTGCCAAATCCGATTCTGAATAGTTTTAAAGATCCGTCCACAAATAACGGCGCTACAATTTTTGAAAGTTCAAAATTGGCTCAAAATGAGCTCTAAAAATAGCAATTTTTAATTTCGAAAAATTAACGTCGCACCCTATACATATTATACATGTATCTTATGTAAAAAGCCTCAGATTCCGAATCCGTGTCGTTTGTAATGATTGGATCGAAAATAAGGGCGCTACGATTTTTTGTGAATCAAGGGTACGTATTTCTATTGATTTAGTTTGTATCGAAAATTTTTATTTTAGAAGGAAGCGCGGGAAATAACACCGGTTATAGTCACTAGGGGTACGTAGGAACCCCCTTGCAATATAAAGCAATTCTATTTTTTCATTTTTGCCCAAAATACATGGACTAAAACCCATCGATTTTGAATTTTCAAAACGTTTTCCCAAAGCTCTGGAATAGCACGCCTACGGTTTCTTAGGCCTATCCGAAGCCAAAAGGCTGCCAAATCCGATTCTGAATAGTTTTAAAGATCCGTCCACAAATAACGGCGCTACAATTTTTGAAAGTTCAAAATTGGCTCAAAATGAGCTCAAAAAATAGCAATTTTTAATTTCGAAAAATTAACGTCGCACCCTATACATATTATACATGTATCTTATGTAAAAAGCCTCAGATTCCGAATCCGTGTCGTTTGTAATGATTGGATCGAAAATAAGGGCGCTACGATTTTTTTGTGAATCAAGGGTACGTATTTCTATTGATTTAGTTTGTATCGAAAATTTTTATTTTAGAAGGAAGCGCGGGAAATAACACCGGTTATAGTCACTAGGGGTACGTAGGAACCCCCCCTTGCAATATAAAGCAATTCTATTTTTTTCATTTTTTGCCCAAAATACATGGACTAAAACCCATCGATTTTGAATTTTCAAAACGTTTTCCCAAAGCTCTGGAATAGCACGCCTACGGTTTCTTAGGCCTATCCGAAGCCAAAAGGCTGCCAAATCCGATTCTGAATAGTTTTAAAGATCCGTCCACAAATAACGGCGCTACAATTTTTTGAAAGTTCAAAATTGGCTCAAAATGAGCTCTAAAATAGCAATTTTTTAATTTCGAAAAATTAACGTCGCACCCTATACATATTATACATGTATCTTATGTAAAAAAGCCTCACGATTCCGAATCCGTATCGTTTGTAATGATTGGATCGAAAATAAGGGCGCTACGATTTTTTTTGTGAATCAAGGGGTACGTATTTCTATTGATTTAGTTTGTATCGAAAATTTTTATTTTAGAAGGGAAGCGCGGGGAAATAACACCGGTTATAGTCACTAGGGGTACGTAGGAACCCCCCCTTGCAATATAAAGCAATTCTATTTTTTTCATTTTTTGCCCAAAATACATGGACTAAAACCCATCGATTTTGAATTTTCAAAACGTTTTCCCAAAGCTCTGGAATAGCACGCCTACGGTTTCTTAGGCCTATCCGAAGCCAAAAAGGCTGCCAAATCCGATTCTGAATAGTTTTTAAAGATTCGTCCACAAATAACGGCGCTACAATTTTTTGAAAGTTCAAAATTGGCTCAAAATGAGCTCTAAAAATAGCAATTTTTTAATTTCGAAAAATTAACGTCGCACCCTATACATATTATACATGTATCTTATGTAAAAAAGCCTCACGATTCCGAATCCGTATCGTTTGTAATGATTGGATCGAAAATAAGGGCGCTACGATTTTTTTTGTGAATCAAGGGGTACGTATTTCTATTGATTTAGTTTGTATCGAAAATTTTTATTTTAGAAGGGAAGCGCGGGGAAATAACACCGGTTATAGTCACTAGGGGTACGTAGGAACCCCCCCTTGCAATATAAAGCAATTCTATTTTTTCATTTTTGCCCAAAATACATGGACTAAAACCCATCGATTTTGAATTTTCAAAACGTTTTCCCAAAGCTCTGGAATAGCACGCCTACGGTTTCTTAGGCCTATCCGAAGCCAAAAGGCTGCCAAATCCGATTCTGAATAGTTTTAAAGATCCGTCCACAAATAACGGCGCTACAATTTTTGAAAGTTCAAAATTGGCTCAAAATGAGCTCTAAAATAGCAATTTTTAATTTCGAAAATTAACGTCGCACCCTATACATATTATACATGTATCTTATGTAAAAGCCTCACGATTCCGAATCCGTATCGTTTGTAATGATTGGATCGAAAATAAGGGCGCTACGATTTTTTTTGTGAATCAAGGGGTACGTATTTCTATTGATTTAGTTTGTATCGAAAATTTTTATTTTAGAAGGGAAGCGCGGGGAAATAACACCGGTTATAGTCACTAGGGGTACGTAGGAACCCCCCCTTGCAATATAAAGCAATTCTATTTTTTTCATTTTTTGCCCAAAATACATGGACTAAAACCCATCGATTTTGAATTTTCAAAACGTTTTCCCAAAGCTCTGGAATAGCACGCCTACGGTTTCTTAGGCCTATCCGAAGCCAAAAGGCTGCCAAATCCGATTCTGAATAGTTTTAAAGATCCGTCCACAAATAACGGCGCTACAATTTTTTGAAAGTTCAAAATTGGCTCAAAATGAGCTCTAAAAATAGCAATTTTTTAATTTCGAAAAATTAACGTCGCACCCTATACATATTATACATGTATCTTATGTAAAAAAGCCTCACGATTCCGAATCCGTATCGTTTGTAATGATTGGATCGAAAATAAAGGGCGCTACGATTTTTTGTGAATCAAGGGTACGTATTTCTATTGATTTAGTTTGTATCGAAAATTTTTATTTTAGAAGGAAGCGCGGGAAATAACACCGGTTATAGTCACTAGGGTACGTAGGAACCCCCTTGCAATATAAAGCAATTCTATTTTTTTCATTTTTTGCCCAAAATACATGGACTAAAACCCATCGATTTTGAATTTTCAAAACGTTTTCCCAAAGCTCTGGAATAGCACGCCTACGGTTTCTTAGGCCTATCCGAAGCCAAAAAGGCTGCCAAATCCGATTCTGAATAGTTTTAAAGATCCGTCCACAAATAACGGCGCTACAATTTTTTGAAAGTTCAAAATTGGCTCAAAATGAGCTCTAAAAATAGCAATTTTTTAATTTCGAAAAATTAACGTCGCACCCTATACATATTATACATGTATCTTATGTAAAAAAGCCTCACGATTCCGAATCCGTATCGTTTGTAATGATTGGATCGAAAATAAAGGGCGCTACGATTTTTTGTGAATCAAGGGTACGTATTTCTATTGATTTAGTTTGTATCGAAAATTTTTATTTTAGAAGGAAGCGCGGGAAATAACACCGGTTATAGTCACTAGGGGTACGTAGGAACCCCCCCTTGCAATATAAAGCAATTCTATTTTTTTCATTTTTTGCCCAAAATACATGGACTAAAACCCATCGATTTTGAATTTTCAAAACGTTTTCCCAAAGCTCTGGAATAGCACGCCTACGGTTTCTTAGGCCTATCCGAAGCCAAAAAGGCTGCCAAATCCGATTCTGAATAGTTTTAAAGATCCGTCCACAAATAACGGCGCTACAATTTTTTGAAAGTTCAAAATTGGCTCAAAATGAGCTCTAAAAATAGCAATTTTTTAATTTCGAAAAATTAACGTCGCACCCTATACATATTATACATGTATCTTATGTAAAAAAGCCTCACGATTCCGAATCCGTATCGTTTGTAATGATTGGATCGAAAAAAAAGGGCGCTACGATTTTTTGTGAATCAAGGGTACGTATTTCTATTGATTTAGTTTGTATCGAAAATTTTTATTTTAGAAGGAAGCGCGGGAAATAACACCGGTTATAGTCACTAGGGGTACGTAGGAACCCCCTTGCAATATAAAGCAATTCTATTTTTTCATTTTTGCCCAAAATACATGGACTAAAACCCATCGATTTTGAATTTTCAAAACGTTTTCCCAAAGCTCTGGAATAGCACGCCTACGGTTTCTTAGGCCTATCCGAAGCCAAAAGGCTGCCAAATCCGATTCTGAATAGTTTTAAAGATCCGTCCACAAATAACGGCGCTACAATTTTTGAAAGTTCAAAATTGGCTCAAAATGAGCTCTAAAAATAGCAATTTTTAATTTCGAAAAATTAACGTCGCACCCTATACATATTATACATGTATCTTATGTAAAAAGCCTCACGATTCCGAATCCGTTCGTTTGTAATGATTGGATCGAAAATAAGGGCGCTACGATTTTTTGTGAATCAAGGGTACGTATTTCTATTGATTTAGTTTGTATCGAAAATTTTTATTTTAGAAGGAAGCGCGGGAAATAACACCGGTTATAGTCACTAGGGGTACGTAGGAACCCCCTTGCAATATAAAGCAATTCTATTTTTCATTTTTGCCCAAAATACATGGACTAAAACCCATCGATTTTGAATTTTCAAAACGTTTTCCCAAAGCTCTGGAATAGCACGCCTACGGTTTCTTAGGCCTATCCGAAGCCAAAAGGCTGCCAAATCCGATTCTGAATAGTTTTAAAGATCCGTCCACAAATAACGGCGCTACAATTTTTGAAAGTTCAAAATTGGCTCAAAATGAGCTCTAAAAATAGCAATTTTTAATTTCGAAAAATTAACGTCGCACCCTATACATATTATACATGTATCTTATGTAAAAAGCCTCACGATTCCGAATCCGTTCGTTTGTAATGATTGGATCGAAAATAAGGGCGCTACGATTTTTTGTGAATCAAGGGGTACGTATTTCTATTGATTTAGTTTGTATCGAAAATTTTTATTTTAGAAGGAAGCGCGGGAAATAACACCGGTTATAGTCACTAGGGGTACGTAGGAACCCCCTTGCAATATAAAGCAATTCTATTTTTTCATTTTTGCCCAAAATACATGGACTAAAACCCATCGATTTTGAATTTTCAAAACGTTTTCCCAAAGCTCTGGAATAGCACGCCTACGGTTTCTTAGGCCTATCCGAAGCCAAAAGGCTGCCAAATCCGATTCTGAATAGTTTTAAAGATCCGTCCACAAATAACGGCGCTACAATTTTTGAAAGTTCAAAATTGGCTCAAAATGAGCTCTAAAAATAGCAATTTTTTAATTTCGAAAAATTAACGTCGCACCCTATACATATTATACATGTATCTTATGTAAAAAAGCCTCACGATTCCGAATCCGTATCGTTTGTAATGATTCGATCGAAAATAAGGGCGCTACGATTTTTTGTGAATCAAGGGTACGTATTTCTATTGATTTAGTTTGTATCGAAAATTTTTATTTTAGAAGGAAGCGCGGGAAATAACACCGGTTATAGTCACTAGGGGTACGTAGGAACCCCCTTGCAATATAAAGCAATTCTATTTTTCATTTTTGCCCAAAATACATGGGTTAAAACCCATCGATTTTGAATTTTCAAAACGTTTTCCCAAAGCTCTGGAATAGCACGCCTACGGTTTCTTAGGCCTATCCGAAGCCAAAAGGCTGCCAAATCCGATTCTGAATAGTTTTTAAAGATCCGTCCACAAATAACGGCGCTACAATTTTTGAAAGTTCAAAATTGGCTCAAAATGAGCTCTAAAATAGCAATTTTTAATTTCGAAAATTAACGTCGCACCCTATACATATTATACATGTATCTTATGTAAAAAAACCTCACGATTCCGAATCCGTGTCGTTTGTAATGATTGGATCGAAAATAAGGGCGCTACGATTTTTTTTGTGAATCAAGGGGTACGTATTTCTATTGATTTAGTTTAATCGAAAATTTTTATTTTATAGGGGAAGCGCGAGAAAATGACACCGGTTATAGTGTGTGTGTGTGTGTGTGTGTGTATGTGTGTGTGTAAGTTTTTATGTGTATCAGTGTGTTTATAAATCGGGGGAACGGTAAATAGAAACAGTACCTGTTGTACGTCTTCTTTGGCGTTTTTCCATCCCACGTTGGGGGAATACAAAGTTCGTTTATGTGTGCCAATGAAACTATAAATATTTTTGGACATTGTTTCTTATCACATATTAAAATAGAATAAAACTCATTTTTTTATTTCTCTCTAATTATAATGATTACTTCTAAATGAGATGTGTGGTAATAATTAATGTATTCCAATTTTGTAATTTTCTAATAGTTAATGAAAATCTGTAAAATAAATTTAACAACAAATTTCGTTTTATTATTTAGAAAAACGTTTGAAAAAAATTTTGATTTAAAAAACTAAATTGTCGAAATTATTTAAAAACAATAATTTTCGTAATCCTATTATTAAAGATGGGGTTACCAACCCTTCAGTTTTAGTCCAGAGAGTGTAGAAAAATTACATTTTTACCGGTCACCAGTTTACGAAAAAAAGTCTCAGGATTATTCAATTCTTATAAAAATAAATATTCAACCCCTATGAATAATTAAAAAAAAAAAAAATGTACAACCACAAAACTACTCTGTAGTATTCGAATAATCGCTTAATAAATCCTAATTAAACAATTTAAATGTGCAGAAAAAAACCGAATTTTAAATAATTCCGTACTGAACTGAAAAGAAACCAATATGAAAAAAACATAAACTTTAAATGAACTCATTTTAAATTAATTTTCAATTAAATCCCGAAAATTAACCATAATTAACAAAGCTGAAAATAAACCCAATTTATATTTGATTTATTCCAGAACTTGAAATAAACCCGAGCAAAACCTACTTTAAACGGTTTGAGCAATCCATTAGGGTATTCACGTTATTTTATAATTCGTAAAATTTAAAAATAAATAAAATAATTAGACGATTATTATGTCTTAATTTTGCAAATATCCAAATCAAATGAGCATTTTTTTTAGTACAGCATTTTTGAATAATTATCTTCGAACTTATTGGAACAATCTCCAAGACTCTCATGTATTGAGTTGGTAACCCTAGTCAAAGAATCTTTTAAGAGTCGAAAAAAAAATTAAAATGCCAAAATTTGAATTTTGTGTGTGTGTGTGTGTGTGTGTAGGGATACTTAAAATCTACCCTATAACAATGGGTCAAACAGCAAGGAACTCGTGGTACAACACAAGGACCAGTACTGTCATCAGCTAAACTTATAATTACGAAGAAACAATGTCCAAAAAAATAGAAGAAATATTTTAACAAGTTGCCGAAGATTTAAAAGAAAACTTCCAATCGTCGAAGAGTTTTCAGAAGACGGGCTTGCGTTATTAATAATGCGTTTGCTACCATGTTTTTTTTATGCCGCACGAATAATTTTTAATTTATTATTTAATTTAATTATAATGAAATAATGTTTTTTGATTATACATATGCTTGCTTTATTAAAATGTAAACCATGCGAGTTTCATCTCGGAAGCTTAAATTGTCATGCAGAAATTGAGTTAAGTTTTGCAAAAGATGTAAATTAAAAAAAATATATATTTGAAGCTAAAATTTAAAACTCCCGACTTGATCAAAATATTAATAACTAAACAAAGACCAACGTTGATGGTCTTACAAATTGTCTTCAAAAGCAAACGCAGCAATTAAAATTGACCGCACACATAAACGAACCAACATAAAACTATAATATTTTAACAATTCCAACAATAACTATAAACAATGTGTAAAACAGTGGTTCTTAATCGATGTTTTAACTGTCACGAAAAATTACTAAAAACTATTCAATAAAACATTTTTTTTTAAATTAGTGTTACCTCAGAATTAAATTCCTTTCGAAAAACAACAACCCATAAATTTTTCTTTGACAAGTATTCATTTAAGTAATTCAATTTTCAATGAATTATTTATTATAAATAAATAAAAAAATTGTATTTGTATTGTACGATTTTAAAATTTTAAAGTTTTATAATTTTGCAAAGCATTTTAAACAAACGTGTCTTGTAAACATACAAGGGTTAAGAACCACCGATTTAATATGGCAACAAAGCCATAAAAAAAAAGCGCAAAACAATAATTTAATAATCAGACGATTATTAAATAAACCGACAATTTTTCATTACCAAGCATGGGTCCCTCGAGGGATGAGGGTTGACGGAGCACGATCCTGGGGAGCCCGCTTCATCCTGGCCAGGAAGGCCCACGTTCGAGGGCTGAAGGTGGCGTGCTATAGTTTCTTACTCCTCTGCATGTCAATTAGTTACTGTAAAATAAAGAAAAGAATTATTAACTAAAATTCTTTACTATGCGTGTGGACTTAAAAAGAAACCCTTAATTTTAATATTCACCTTGGGTTAGAGATTGTAATTAGAAAACTAAGAGCACTTATTTAAAACACAACCATTCCACTTCGTTTTACATTCAAGAATGAATCAGAATCGAAAGTTACATAAAACTGATGTACGTCATAACAATGCCGCAAGAAAAACACTTGCCCGATATCAAAAATGATAGGGCCGGCTAAAAGAACTGCGATAATTTTAAATAATATTATCGATTTATTTAATTTAACGAGCACGCCTATACAGAGTGTTTCAATAATATTCACCCGCACATAATAGAATCCAAGCTTGTTTTATTTAAATTTTGTGGCATGTGTGTGTATTAAATATTAATATGTCTCCGGCTATGGACACTGCGGACCCATAAATATAAAACAAATCTATTTTTTTCAATTTTTCGAAAAAAATCAAAGGGGTTAACCCGTGCTTTTTCTCGATTTTAGGCGTTTTTGGGGGGTTTCAGTTAGCACCGGTTTCTGATAGAATAAGGTCTAATACGTTCGCAAAATAAAAGAATTTCGGGAAATAATTTAAATTAAAAAAGTTAGCGTCATTTAAAATTTTGATTTTGAAAAATAATTGACGTCGGAAAATATCGAAAATTTTTAGCGTTAAAAGGTTAGCAGAGCAAAAGGGGTTTTGTTATGGACACTACGGGCCCATAAGTATCTCGCCTGAAAATATAAAGCATATTTATTTTTTCAATTTATCCAAAAGAAAAGCAAAAAATAATTAATATCGGAATCCGATAGGAAGCCACGCGGTTTACTACGAAAGGAATGTTGCGCAGGTCAGTTTACTATTTTTCATTCATAACACCAAGGTCGTCTACACATCGATGGCCGCCGATGACGTCACATCACGTCACAATGGCCAATTAGAAATCACACAAAAAACTTAACCTTTTTGTCCTATTTTAGAGTGTTACAATTATGAATCTATAAGAAGAATAAATTATATAAAATGGTATAAATAAGTGTGGTTTATCTAAATGGCAAGCCTTTAGTTTCCAGCAACTTACAATGAAGGAAAAGGTTTTCTACAAATTAAGGCAAGAATCAAATGAAGGTTATTCGGGGGTTAAAATTTGGTCGCTTTTGAGGAAATGACTATGGACATGGTTGTTGTAGCTTTTAGACGTCCAAAACATGCAGATTGAGATTATTTCACAATTTAATCTTTAGAAGTGGAGTTAGTAGTGTTTGAAACATTGTACCGATGATTGGTATAAATGTATTCAATAACGTTAATACAAGTTTACTTATAATAAATTTATAGGATTGATTTGGAGCAGTCTTCTACTTTTTATAACTTGTACAACTTTATGGATTGGATTATTTGTATGAGTATGTACAACGGAACAAATGGGAAAGATCACTTGCATACATTACATGTAAAATAGGTACATATGAAACTCAAGAATTTATATGAAGATATGCACAATAGAATTGCAATTTCTATATTAATAATGTAGCCCAATTCCTAAAAGGTCTCCATCGATAACTGAATTTAGTTTAATAAATTGGAAACTAATTTTCAATAATATCGTTAAAAGCTTGAATTACGTAGCATTATGAAATATGGTTTATTAAGGCATTTGCATGATGTGTTAACTAAAACTGTTAAAAACGAATTTGATTATAATGTCTGTGAGTGTATTAAGATTTAAAGTATGAAAAACAGAGACAGTAAAAACAAAAGGACCAACAAGTTCTAATGGATAAAAAGGTTTATTTTATTTACAGGTAATTGAATATTAATTTTATTTCATTAATAAATAATATTTATTTGTTTAAGGGACATAAGACTAATGGTTTTTTGAACAAGCTTATAATTGCTTTAAAGCTTCGAACTGAGGAACATAAAAATGGACGACTTTAAATGCTCTTTGAAGAACTGTTCTATTCAGCTGAGTAGTCAATTTGGAAAACTATGAAATGTATCTGAATTAATCTATGACGAAATTTCTAAATAATTAGAAGTAAATAAAGTTGAATCAATAATGTGACTATTATTTTCCGGTATAAAAAGCATAACTAAATTGTCAAATTATATATGAAGCAGAAGTACTAACTGTATCATTTGTTATATAACGATCAGGCGCTAAACTGTACATAGTATAGTTTATAATTAATGAAGAATTATAAACTACGGTATACGCAATAAATAAACAACTTTAAAAAAACTCACCCTACATTACTGAAACAGGATTGCAAATGTTGTCCTTTCCATCTTTGCTTAAAAGATTTTCATCGATTAGCAGTCAAATAATTAGAGATTGAAGACTCCTAAGGATTAATGGTGGGCCTGGATGGCTGGGAACATCCTTCGAGCAATCGACAATGTAATTCGACTTGTCCTAAAAACATCAGAAATCAGTACCAAAATAATTTTGATTTAACCGGATGAGTAATGAGCAAACATTAACGAATAATGGGTGTTTAACTTCTTCGAAGAAAAAAAACGTATCTGTAGCAAAACGCAGACTACAATTTTTCGAAGAGACACAAAGGAACCAACCCAGTAAATTCGGAAAAAAATTTGCATTTTAGTAAATAATTTAGAACAAGTAAAAAAGTTACTAATTTTTTCTGGGCTTATTAGTGGAGTTACAATAAATTGCTATATATATCAAATGCTCCCAAAAGTCCCGATTAAACAGCCCTTGCATAAAAATACAAGAGATATGACCTTATTTACAAGTTGACACCACTAGCCCAATATGTAAGTTGGAGGTGGTGGTGTAATCTAATTTGTTTTAAATAATGCTAGAAAAAATGAACGTTTCCCAATGCAAAATTATCTCTAGAATACGTTCCCGTATAGTAAATTCGATTATTTTCAAGTTAGCCCCATTTAAACTTTTGATTTTGAAAAATAAGTAACGTCTAATTAAATCGAAAGCTTCGACATTCCAAAGCGTCAATTATTTTTAAAAATCAAAACTTGAAATTGTTCTAACCGTTTTATTTTTGTTTATTTCCCGAAATCCTTTTATTTCCGATCGTATTGGACCTTATTCTATCCGAAACCGGGGCTAACTCAAAACCCCGCAATTGGTAACATGTTTTCAAACCAATCTCAACTATGTTTTTTTTTTCAAATGATGTGCCAATTAGGATTTAATTTCGAAACGATGGCAAAAGAGGAAGGTAAAAACAACCCAAAAACTGGGGGCCTACCTTTCACCCAAGATTTCCACCCACTGCTTTAGAAGACCTTCGATATTTCCAAAACTAACGTCGGAAGGAGGGTGCGATGTAATGTAGCACATCTTTGTTCGTAGATTCCTTTCTGTAAAAAAAATGGAAAAAAAAACATGTTAACACAAAACCTCTACGAAAGCTGTAAGTTTTAATAGAAACACGTAGAATTAATATTCACCATGTTTTAAGGGTCGAAACTTAAATTTGAAGGAGCACGTATTTAAAACACAACTATTCAGCTTGATTATACATTTAACAATGAATCATAAATCAAAAACGTTTCTAGAAAGTCGTTAATCGTCATATCAGTTAACCCGAAGCCCATGTAAAAAGAGCTTTGATAATTTTAAATAAAATAATTGATTATTTTATTTTCCGCAAACACCGATAAAGAGTGTTATTAAAAATGTTAGTTCCTACTAAAATTCAATCAAGGCTTGTACCTTATTCCTCCCTTTCATTATGACCAGATCTAATTGTTGCTAAATATAATTTTGAATAGTTATTAATTAAAAAGGAACAAAGTTTAAACCGAAATTAATTTTGAATCGTTGAAATAATGCCCTTTTTAATTATAGAATCTATAAGACATAAACAGTACACCCTTTTAATCTATAATATTTCCAAAAACTATTGAATTACTTTTAATTTGCAACTTAATGTATTTAAGAAAAAAATAATTCTAGGGGAAGCTTACCTATTGCCAGTTTAGAGCAGTGCCAATTTCAAAATTACGTATTTCTTGTGCGGAGTGCCGATTATTTCGATTCCTTCGACCCATCCGAAAAAGTGGTTAATAGTTTCCCTCCTTACAGAATGCGTTCTTTTCCAGCTGAAAATTAAAAAAACAATTAATATTAAAATGGTTGTTACAGAAATGGACAACTTACCCTTGTAAAATGTGTTGGTGATCGTTAAGTTTAGTCGCCTCTTACGACAGGGCCTGATGAGCCCGTGGCGCTATTCTAAAGCCGGCCACCACACGGCCGATCGCAAAGGCCACGGTTGCAATATAAAAATTTATTTTTTTTCCCAATTAATTATTTGATTCACAAGCTCTATTTTCATTACTTACAAAGCCTTTGCATTTAGCTTATAAAATACAAATTAGTTATTATACAAAATATACATAAATTACTTAATTACAAACTATTTAATACTTGTGTACTCTATAAAAAAATCTCTTAAGTTTATTATTGTGTCATGGAATTATTGTTATTTTTAATTATTATAGTTATTAGCTTAACAAGTTGGTCCGTCATCGTTCTAGGCACGTTCAAAGGCACTTACACCATGCACAAATTTGCAACTGCACCATTCAATTTTCGGCTAAGAACGTAATGCATTTTATATAAAAAATTAGTTTAAAATTAAAGTGGCCGTCCGGGTGGGCTGCATTACGTGCAAACGAGCAATTGCGGAAAAATTGAATCTTGAAGATGTATCTCTAAGTACTTCGTTCTACCTGCTACAACATATAAAACTTTAGTAAAATTTCACACCCATATACATATTTACACGATCCAAAGATAGAATTAAAGTCAAGGAATAATTTGATTTACTAGCGGGGCTCTCTCAAAGGCAGCTTTAAGAGAACCCGTTTACATTTACCCTTTTTTCTTTTTAAAACGTAACTCTTTGTAAGTTTTTGGGAGTCAAAGTGTATTTTTTTTGATATTTTAGTGTTATCGAAAATTTTTATTTTAGAGCAAGAGCGCCAGGAAAAGACACCAGATTTAGTTACTAGGGGTACGTAGGAACACCCCCTTGCAATTTAAATCAATTCTATTTTTAAAACCCATGCTTTTTCAAAATGAAAAACGTTTTTTTCCAAGCTTTGAAATAGCACGCCTACGGTTTCTTAAAGCTATCCGAAGCCAAAAAGGCTGCCAAATCCGAATCTGAATAGTTTTTAAAGATCCGTCCCCAAATAACGGCGCTATAATTTTTTTAAAGTTCAAAAATGGCCAAAAATGAGCGGCAAAAATCGCAATTTTTAATTAATCGAAAAATTAACGTCGCACCCTATACATATTATACATGTATCTTATGTAAAAAAGCCTCAGGATTCCGAAACCGTGTCGTTTGTAATGATTGGATCGAAAATAAGGGCGCTACGATTTTTTTTGTGAATCAAGAGTAACCGTTTTTTTATTTATTCAGTTTTATCGAAAAAATTTATTTTACAGGGGAAGCGCGGGAAAACGACACCGGTTATAGTTAGTAGGGGTACGTAGGGATTGTATTAATAATAAAAAAGTATTTATGGCTAATTTAAACAATATAATAACAGAGGAAGAAGTCAATATGGAATTGGAAAAGTTAGAACACAAATATAAATTAATTAACCTCAAAACCAAAACTCTATCGAAAGACAGCATACAACATCACACTGGAACTTTACTACAGGTAAAAACATTCTGTAAATAAGTTTGTTTTAAATTACCAGACAATTTTTACAGGATTTCGATAGTTTAGGTATTGAAAATTCAAAAGAAGGCAATGTATATGAACAAATCCTTTTTGGAACACACCAGTTGATTAATATGTACCGTAGAAACATTTCACAAAGAAAGGAGACCAATGTACAAACATCAAAATTAAAAGAGCACAGCACACAATTACAGGTATAACTACACAATTATGAAAAATAGAAAATTGTTATGTTAATAACATGATGTATTTTAGAGGAGAATTGATTTATATGAAGAGGAATTGAATCACAAGAAGAAAGAGATAATGAAATTAACAGCAAGCCTTACTTTATCAAAACAACAATGTGATAATTTTAAAAAAGAAAAACTAAACTTACAGCAAGAATTAAAAGCTATGCGAAGACTTATTCAAATGAAAGAGAACGAATGGAAGCATAAATTTAATCAAAGTAAAAATGAAAATGTAAATTTAAAAGACACCATAGAAAAGAATGTTGGTTTGTATCTGTTACTATATTGTGTTTACATTTGTTAATTTATAACAAATTTTAGGTGTTTACAAGTCTGAGAATAATGCAATAGCTGATGTGATTCATAAATATAGGATAAACGAAGAATTTTATAACGATACTATTAATAAACTACAGGAAAACAATCAGAGTTTAATTCAAGATATTCTGAATCTTAAACATGAAATTGTTGTAAGTTTATATGAAAACGAGGAATAAAACAGTTAATAAATAAGTAAACAAGCTAATTTGGATTATTTAATTAAGAGGACTGAAATTTTAGTTTTAATGGATTGGGGGACAGCACTGTCTATTGTACCTAACCCCACTATTTATAGTAAATACAACGTAGCAAAATGAAAGTATTAAGATAAACATCTCTAGTTTCATAGAAACTACATTGCAATGCAATACAAATGGTGTAAACCCATTTAAAATACTATTAATTAATATAATGGATGTCGATATATGTTCTAACATTTCAGATTCTACATCAGAAGGAAATTCAAATTTTTCAAGCCTGTCAGGTCTTACAGGCTATGAAGAAGAGCTACAGAATCTCAAATACTTCCTAAAAGATGCCAATATAATTAAATTAAACGACGATGCTTCCACAAATGCTAACCATCAATCTGATGGAAAAATCCTTAGTTCTTCAAAGCTTTATAATAAATTCGAAACATTACTTCAAAGCAATGCTAAACTTGAGAATGAAATAACAATGGCTAACACACAAATCGAAAAATTACTTGGTACAAAAAATAATGACTGTAATATAAAATCAGTTGAATTATTACAAGAGTATGGCAAAGTAATTTACGATAACAATAAAGTAAAAAGTGAGCTTGCACAATGGATAGTTGAAGCAAGTAACTGTAAAAGGGAATTGGAAGAATTGAAAATAGAAATTCAAACCAAAACTTATTCCATTACAGGATTAAAAGCTAAGATTGTAGAGTTATACATGGAAATACAATTCTTAACACATGCAAACCTAAAACTTAAGAACTCCAACAGGGATTTTATTAATGAATTACATTCGTACGAAAAATTAGAAGCTTGGTATAAAGTAGAACTGAATCAAAGTCGTGCACAAAAATTTGAAGCCTTTAAAAGTATATCACAACTAAAAACAATACTCACAGAAAAAGAATTATTGATTAGTAACAGAAGCAACGCATTATGTAAGTTAAAAAATCTCTACGAAGCTTTACAAAGTACAAATGATGAATTAAATAAGAAAATATCAGAAGTAGACAATTTTAAGCCGCATGGAGGATGTATTACAAACAGAACATCTTTAGCAATGAACGAATTAACTATTCAAAGCTTAACTGACGAATTATCAAGCATCAAAAATGTAATTAAAGATCAACAATTTGCATTCGAACAGATTAATAAGGAAAACTTACATCTCATAAGTCAAAGCACGAAATTTGAAATAATTCTCAATGAGAAAGATATTTTAATTAGCAATTTGGAAAATGCCAAATCAGAGCTTAAAAACAAACTTGAAATTGTCACAGAGCGCCTAAAGGACTCTCAAGAATTAATTTTAAAATTGACCAACGACAATTCGCACTTAACATTAGCATTAAATTCGGCAAATCAAGAAAAGGCAGAAGTTCAAGCCACCATAGAAGATCTTAGAGCAAACTTTACAAAGTTCATTAATAATTACCAAAGGCTCAAAGATGAAGCTTGTGAGAGCTCCAAAAAATATTCACAATTAGAAAAAGTTCATCAAAAATTAAATGCAACACACAATCAGCTTGAATCAAAAGCCCAAACTTCTATTAACTGCTTACAAATGAAAATCGAAGCCTTGGACGAGAGACAAAAAAATCAACTTGATTTACAGAACAATAAAGAGAATTGTTTGATGTTAGAGTGGGTGGTTTCTCAACTAAATGCCATTCAAGCTTTTGAAGAGAATCCCATTGCACTTAAAAAGATTAACTTCCATAACTTCAGTGACGAAACAAGAAACCACTTAATCGAGATTACTAAAGCCTTTAATAATTTAAAATGGAAAATTTCAAAGCTTAAAGCTCAAAGAGACTTACAACAGACTGACGATTACAAAGTAGGCAATTTTTTGGAAAGAATCAAAAAACTGAGAGCTTTGTGTAAAGCCAAAGATTTGGAGGCGTTGGAGAAGCAAAATAGGTTTGTTCGGCTCACTTTTTTCTTTTAAATTTCATTTACCTTTTTTAGGTACGATGGCAATGTTAGCACTTTATTGAAGAAGGTCAAAGAGCATATGAAGGGTCGTAATATAGCAGAAAAACGTTGCTCTTACCTAGAAGAGCTCCAAGCTTATTTATATGATGAATTAAATTCTTACAAACTCAAAGAAAGTGATTATCAGAGTATCAAGAACTCTTGTGATAACTACAACAACCTCAATATTAAGCTAAAGTTAGAAATAGAAAGACTAGGTCAAAAAATTGTAATTTTACAAAGTAATCAAAACAAGGTACCTTGTCTCAAGTGCCTCGATTATGATGTCCTCAAAAATCAAGTCACTTCTATTGAATCTCACCTTGAAGCCTGCAGAAATAGCATTGCAGAGAAACAAAATGAAATTACAAATCTGCAAATACAAGTAAGTATCTTGAGAAGTTTTTTTCACAAATTTAATTGAGTCTAATTCTTGCAGGTTGAAAATGGGCTCAGTATGAATGCAAATATCAAAAACGAACACAATTGTTTTTTAATGGAAATCGTTGGCTTAAAAAATCAACTTCAAGTGAGCTTCAATGAGATAGATCGATTGAAAATGGAAAAACCCTCAGAAGAACAATGTAGAACATTGAAGGAAAAGTTTTTTCTTCAACGACTTTGCAAGGATCTGAGAGTGGCTTTACAAAGCTACAAGCAAAAGAATGAGGTGGGGTTTGTAAATTGTGAAGTTTTAAAATATTGTTAAGTTACGCTACTGGCTTTATAGATGTTACGACAACAATTAGAAAGTTCAAAAGAATCCCTAAGGCGTCCAAAATTGAATGATGATTACATCAATGACTTATTGGAACGAAGTCAATTGATGAACAAAACAAAACCTCTGAGTAATCTGCAGAGTTCGCTCGATTTACTTAAGATAGAAATGTTAGACTTGAGGAAGCAAGTTAGCGATTTCTAACAATAAGTATTAAAATTTTGAAAAAAAATTGTACTTAATTTTGAACACACTAGTCATGTACGTTGTGATTTGTTACGAGGAAACCTGTGAGCTTCCATGAATAGTATTTAATTTTTTAATAGGTTTTGGAAAGGGCTTTATTTTTGTAAACTAAATACTTACTATTTTCCAAATAAAATTCTGATAGAGAAATGTTTGGTTTCAAGAAAATCCTAATTAGCTTGTTTCTAAACTTATTTATAGGATGTTTTCAAACTTCCACCACTACTCATTTTAAAATTATGACACTCAGTTTATGTGGGCTTTAAAATTTTGTGTTTAATCTAAAAGATGAAGTGCTGGTCTTCGGAGCATTGTGGTGGATGATTGTTATTTTTAAAAAATGGTCGTGATTGAAGGCGAAAGGGAGATTAGTGATGTTTCGCAGGAAGAAAGAGATGACCTTAGGGTGAGCCCCAATAACTTTAATATTGTTTAAAATGTTAATTAAGAATTAGCAGGCTGTTTTGTGCGTTTTTGTATGTTTCTACGCGAGGATTAACGATGTATACAGCTATAAAAGTTATTTAACGATTTGAATTTTGTAAACCGTTGCTAATTTTGATTCTGTTCCTTTTTGAGAAGGAAGTGCCATATATAAATAAACATGACGATGTTATGTTTTCAACATATCACCTTAAATATAAGAAATAAGTTTTAAAGTCTCACCTATACGTCCACTCTACAACTTCTTTTCCTCTGGAACTTGAAACCGGAAGCTGAAATAAGAAAAAAATTGATTTTAATCTAAAAAATATAGTAATAAAAAAGGTTTGGGGATTATTTGAAGAACTAATGGAAGTGATGTTTTGTAGGAGGAGAGGAAGAGAACAGGGAGATATGTGGCCCTTGGAACGGCAATCTTCCTTTCAGTGTTGGGTGTATACCAAGCACTTATTCAGGGCACTCCAGAATATGCAGCACTTTTCGCCCCAGTCGTCATAATGTTTATTTATCTCTTATGGATCTTACATGCTTCGAGGAATCAAAATGCGCGATTGCGGGTTTGCTTTTTTCTTTTTCCTTGTGTTTTCTTAAAAAAACAATTACAATAATAGCTTTCGATCTGTTTGAAAGCATCTCCTTTTCTGCATACCTTTTTAACCGAATTAACATCCCCCCACACGCTTTTATTAATTCTATAAAAAACGCACCTCGATAGATATTTATAAAACAAGGCGCTGATTGAAGCTTTCCAATTTTCTACAGAAAATGCGACAGCTCATGGAGGAACAAAACGAAGAAAACCCAAAACCTCAAGATTTACCTTTGGCTAATAAAATCAAAAATCGAATACAAGATGGAGGAGCAACATCGTCCTCGGTTACCATAGAAATCAAAAATGATAAACAATTCAATCGATCGTATTCGATTGCTTGATTTAAATGTATTTTTTTAAGCAACTAATATTCAAATTGATTTATAGTTTTATATATATGGTCACATAAAGATGGGAAAGGGTTAAGTTTCGTTTTTTAACTTTTTACTTTTAAACCTGTTCAAAAATCTTCTTTTTCCTTAAGGGAGCAAATGTAAATGGGGACGCTGTGGGGACCAGTTACCGAGATCCCTTTCCCCCGGGTATGACGGTAGAAAGATGCTATCCTTGCAGCGAAACTCCCACACCCCACCAAATTTATAAACGCTTTAAATCGTTAATCAACCCCTTAAATAATTTACAGCACACGAACCATTCTTTTCGACGCGTTATTTAAAGCTTCAATAAATCTAATCAAAGTCCTTCGGGCTCTTGGATTATTGATGTGCGAAGAAAAATCTTTTATCTCGGAGCCGCAAAATCGAATGTAAAGGGTTTGATAAGACGAGACAAAGTTTTCCAGTGGTCGGCCACCTTGTAATCCAAAAGAGCCAAATATAGACAATACGCAATTAAAATTTATTCAAAGAGCCTATAAATATGTGCTTAGACTCCTAAGATTTATTTTCACCAAATTTCGATGATGGAATTGTGCTTTCTCAATTTTTTTCAAATTAATCCACAGTGTGGAAGAGCCGCATGTGGCTCGCGAGCCGCAGGTTGCCGACCCCTGCATTAGACGAAAAACCAGTAAAATAATTTTAATTGTTCTCTCTCACTTGCAATGACGAGATTGTTGTATCTTTTCGCTCCCTTCCACTCGTTGCTATGGTAATATGGTTTTTGAACGTAAAGTGGATATTTACTCAATTGAATTGAAATTTATGATTTGAAAAAGCGTAGGATAAAGTAGACAAATGCAATAAATACGAAGATGTGCGCATTCGAGCGAAAAGTGGCACATTGCCGAGCGAGGGAGGCAAATGAAGCGCGACGCGGAGCGGCGCGCTTCATTTTCCCGAGATCGGAATGTGCCACTTTGAGCTCGAATGTGCACACTCGGTTTTAAGCACGATTCACAATAATTTAGGCCAATAAATAATCACGATTAATTTTAATCGTCCCCTCTCACTCGTAACTGACGAGATTATCGTGTGGCTCGCGAGCCGCACGTGGCTCGCGAGCCGCAGGTTGCCGACCCCTGCCCTAATCGAATTTGACGTTCTTTCGACGTTTCAAAATTGAATTTCCTTTCCGATTGCAACGCATAATGGAATTACTTGTGCTCATCGCACATTTGAATGTATAATTAATTGAATTATTCATCGGCATCCACGTTTACACATTTTCCTTTCCAAAACCTCTTCGATTTGTGAAACAACGTCCAACCGCCCGAGCCCCAAAATTCTTTGTGGATGTACCAAAAATTGGAAAAGTAGACGAGAATGGTCGATAAAAGTCGCCACAGAAATTTCCCTCTTCTTCTAAGTGAAAAACAAATAATTTTCAATCCTAAGGGTGAATCGATAGGCACCCCCAATAAGTAAGCATGCGCCCAAAAGGTTTCGTGGCACATCGTAAACGATGCTTGTACGTTAATCCCCGTTTCCTCCAATTTTTAAAATAAAATAACGTTGAAACTACTGTTAATTACGTCACAAACAGGTACACTCGCACGACTCCCTCGAAGTTTGCAGGGTGTACCCGAACAAGCGAAACTTTGGAGTTTGAGAACTTCCTGGGGAGCTACACGATCGATATTGAAAAAATAATTGAGCAGAAGATAAAAATAAATTAAAAAAAATTAAGATATGTTTTTTTAATGCCCCTTGGAGTCGCCGGTATAATTTAAAAAAATCTCACGGGGCAATCGTTAAACCTGAAGGGTTGAGTTGTTCGCACGAGCAGAAAAAGAAGAGTCAAGATAAATTCGGTTTGTGAGAATGATAAATGATGGTTTTATGGGATAAAGGGGAGCTTTGGGTGATCGAGTAAAAAATTAGGATCTCTTCAAACGAGGAGGGGGTTCGGGACGATTCAGAAACGAGAACTTATTGAAATGCAAAATTAAAAGGGGGACAAACAAAACGAAACCGATTGAAATTTGAAATAAAGAGAAACTGAATATTTAAAAATAGATTTTGCAGGATCTCGTGTAGTGTAAACGGAAATCGCTTAAAATGCAAATTGAATTTCCAGCTGCGCCCCCCTTTAAAAGCTCTAACATTTTCTTTCTCGAAGACGATCCGCAATTTTCCTATTTTGGCGTTTTTCTTCCAAAAGAAATATAAAGGGTTAATAAAAATAATTAAAATACGTGTGTTTTTGAAAGAAAAAAAAATCGGGAATGATCCACAAGAAAATGGGAGCAATGAGGAACCGAGAAGCTTCAAGAGCTGGGGATTTTTTGGTATTTGCATTTAAAAAAAAATTAAAAATTGGGTTTATTTTGGGGGTGAAAAATGAGCCAGCGTAGCACATGTTGAACGTCGAAATGGGCGCATGCTCGAGCCCGGAGCCCGTCTGGAGCCGCTCCGGGAGCAGTCAAATATTCGCGACCAGCTTTGCAACCTGTTGGTCTTTGGTGCTTCTCCTGGTCGAGTGTTTATGACTCACATTTGATCAATTCCGACGCGAGCTATTTTTGTGTAAGTTCTTCCATTTTTACTAATTTTTTTAATTTTCAAAAATCGAACCCGCTCAAAAAATTAAAAATAAATTATAACAAAAAAACAAGCCTTCGAAGCTTTAGGAAATTGAGCGTGTGGTGTTCTCCGTTGTGAACTTTGTTCAACTTTAAAAGATGCTAATTTCTTAAGCTTTTCCAGAAGTTCTCAAAAGTACGTAAATTTAACATCGCAACTTTTCGAAGATAAAAGAACAATAATCTACAAAGTTAAATATGGGGTTTTGCTTATCGCACAACCAACTGCCCAAGTTAATGTTTAAACAAATATAATTAATCAATTTTTTTGTTGCAGAATTCCCCCCTCCGTTTTGCGATAATCGGTAAGTAAATTTGGCGAAATCCTAAAACCCCCTCATGAATAATCAAACAGGTCCTCGAGAGAGAGCTCTTCGCCCCCTTTTAATGAAACGATTTTGAATTTTAGATTCTATATTATTCGCGACGCCATTTTCGAAGCCCCAAAACTTTTTTTCTTCCAATTTAACAAAACGTCATGTTCGTGATTGTTCCCGTCCCTTAACACTTGTCGCGAAAAATTCAATTTCTTTTCTTAGCTCGAGATTTGGCTTTGTCGTTTAATTTAACCGCGACTTTTTTAAATTTGATTTCTCTCTTAAATTGAATTTAAGCGCGAAAAGGCAACAAAGCCAAAACAAGACAATTATGTTTTTCGGGCAAAAAAGGGGGAACATCTGTCGTATCAAACAGATAAAGCTGGAACACGAATCGATTTTTCATTATCTTATCCGGATGGGCGTTTTGTTTAAATTTTAGACGAATGCAAATTTCGAAAAAAAAATCGTGTAAAGATCGAGCCCTTAAACTAATTACGAGAAGGTGGAAAATGCCTGACGACATTTCCATTCGCTTTTCCGCGTCGAAATTGACTTCGTTTCGGGGATTAATTAGTTGCGAATTAATTAAGTTCTACCTTTTTATTTGTGTGTTCGGTTCGGTGGAAATATTACCCCGCGCAACCCCCGCGAAAAGGAAAGTCGTTAGAAAATGTGTGGACGTGTTCGATTTTGGGCGAAATTTATGGGCAAAAAGTAAACGTAAGCTGCTTTAAAAATGAAGAAAAGCCTGTAAGGTAAATTGGAAAATAATTTTTAAGGGTTGTAAAGGAGATAAAGCAATAATTTATTAGGAGTAATGCCAGCCTTTTGGGAGATTTATAGACGAACTTTAGATCGGCGGCTTCGGCGCTTTTTTTTAACTTAAGTCCAGAAGGTAGAAGATATAAGATTTATCGAGATTTCATTCCATCATGTTACCTACAACATAATACAGTCGAACCTCGATAAGTCGAAGTCGAAGGGACGCCAAAATTAATTCGAATTATCAATAATTCGAGTTATTAAAAAAAGCTTAAAAATTAAACATATATTTGTGTATGTATATATCTTTTATGTGAAATGGTATTTTATATAACGTAATTAGAACTGTAAGTGGTTTAAAGCACACTTTAAAAATCCCGCTTTAAATAAATCACTGTGATTGGCTCATTTTTGATACACCATTATGGCCGTTAGCTAATTGACCAATCAGAAAGGTTAATCACTTCGTAACCATAGTTATATTAGAATAGTTTCAATTCTACCTTTTTGAAATAGGCATTTTGTCGAGAAACACTTTCCAACTTGAGTTATCAAAGAATTCGAGTTGTGGAGTGGTTAAAGTTTAACTGTACATAAAATTTATTAAAGTGGTTAAGCTGAAAATTTTCATATTACTTACAACAATTGTTAAATGATAAAGAAAGGTGCGTGTACTTATGCACGCCCGTGAGAAGTTATACTTCTTGGCATAACTAAATTAAATGTAAATAATAGCGAGGATGTGCGCATTCGAGCGAAAAGTGGCACATTTCCGAGCGAGGGAGGCAAATGAAGCGCAACGCGGAGCGGCGCGCTTCATTTTCCCGAGATCGGAATGTGCCACTTTGAGCTCGAATGTGCACACTCGGGTTTAAGCATGATTCACAATAATTTTGGTGACCAAAATTTAGTAAATAATTTTTTATCGTTCCCTCTCGCTCGTACTTATGCGTTTGCGTATCTTTTCGCTCGCTCCCACTCATTTGCCATGGTAAAAACGTTTTTTGAATACCAAATCGATATTTAATAAATTAAATTTCAATTTTTGAGTTGAAGAAGCGTAGGAAAAATTAGACTAATGTAGTAAATGCGAGGATGTGCGCATTCGAGCGAAAAGTGGCACATTTCCAAGCGAGGGAGGCAAATGAAGCGCGACGCGGAGCGGCGCGCTTCATTTTCCCGAGATCGGAATGTGCCACTTTGAGCTCGAATGCGCACACTTCACATTAAGCACGATTCACAATACTTAACTTATTTTCTAAAAAAAATAACACCGAACCGCACCCGTCCTTAATCCTCTCTCAGGTAGCATAATTTTTAGAAACTTGAATTTAAAGAATTGTAAAACGCTTCGACTTAATAAATAATTCGATTTATTGACATAAAAATATTAACGTTGAGATAGCCAAATCTTAGAGAAACAGGTGTCGGAGTTCGACTTATGCAAGTTCGACTGTATGTATATAAAATTAAATTAAAGAGTTTTTGGACTTTAGTGATCGATGGGATGCGTTTTCTCCCTTTTTGGCCCAAGTCCAGAGGGAAAAAGCTTCCGGGTGTGGGCGCTTTAGAAAAACTAACAATTTATTTTCTTTGGGAACGCTTTACAAAATTGAAATATGGATTTGTTGTTTTTTTCCTTGGGCCGAAGACGTTTAAAAATAAAAACGAAAAGTGTGTTTACAACGTTTGCTTCTTTGTGGTTAAATGGATGCAAAACGGTTTTGTCGCATTCAAAAAAAATATAATTTCGTTTTCCTATTGATAACCTTTTTCCGTTAACGACTTTTCCTTTTGTCGGGGGAAGTATCAAAAGAAAATCCCATTCGAAGTACGCGAAGCTTGAAACATTCGAATAAACACTCGATTTGTGCGTTTTTTTGATTTTTGCAATTAAAACGCTTTAGAGAAGATTGTTTTATAAAACGAGGGGTCAAAAGCGCCCAAATCGCATATTTTATTTAAATTTAGTTCTCTGAGGTTTCAGCCACTAAAGTTACCTTTGATTTAGTGGCTCATAAAATATTCATGTCCCTTTGTCATCAAATGCAGTGTATAAATAGGTTAACGGTAGTGCCCTATTGAAACCCCTCATTGAGACACTTTCTGCATGAGCGAATATTAAATTAACATGCAAATGTGAGCGAATTTCTAAAACCTTTTTTTCAATTTTCATTTCCGAAAAGGCCGCACACTTCGACGTTTTCCCAAGACTAAAAGCGGCCCGAAAATCTAAAACGTAAACCTTCGGATTTTTTTTAAGTTACAAGCCCTACGATAAATGTAAGATCCCTTGCTATTTTTAGATTTTCTTCGGATGCGACTGAAATTGCTTCAGTGCAAAGCAGGAAGCAAAGGGGAGTCGCGATCGATCGCAGAAACCTCTTTTTGCCTCGCTAATCCCGAGGCATCCCTCCGAAAAATTGAAATTTTTTTTTCTACGTCGTACGATTTTTCAATTAGAAAATTCGGGAAGATAAAATGATTATTAAGGGTGGCGGCCACGACGAAGCGCAAAAATCAAAGTTGAGGCACAAAGGGAGAGCAATTAAGTTGTGACAAGGGATCGGTTAATTGACTTTGCGGTTTCCTTTTGGCGGAAAAATTAATTTTGAGGCTTACGTTTGTTTTTGTAGAAGAAAGGGGACGCTGGCGGCTTCGGGACACCGGAAACTACCACCATCGATGAAAGGAAGACATCAGTTTCGGAGGCGCTTCAGTCTTCAGCCTTCTTTTCTCAAGGAGGAGCCCGAAGATGATCGACATCATCACCACAGGTACGGCTGAAATTAAAAAACAGTTATCGAAGCCATATCGTTAAAGTAGGCAAAGCAAACTGTTCCTTCGTTCTTTTTGAAAATTCTTTCAGCCCTGAATATTTTTTTAACTACACCAAAATTTACACGGAACTTCTACTGTGGTTCAATTTATTGCAACTGTAGTCAAACAATTTTTTTATAACTTCATGTTGACGATGTCGCGCAGTGCCACCTGCTGTCGAGCAGCTAATATCAATGCATGAGTATTTTACAAATTTATTTATCATATGTATAATATTTGTTAATTGTAGTAAAAAGAACCACAATTTATTTCCCGCGTATTTAATAAATTATGGGGATTGTTTAAAGCACCTCTAAGCAAGCAACAAAAAGGATTACAATGTCTCTGCCAGTATTAGAAGCGACCCTTATTTAATCCAACTTCGGCGTTTTGTAATTTACCCCCGACGGGCAACTTCGAAATTTGCTTATTTCTACCTAAGCCCCCATTAAATTAGAACCGTCATAAAATAGGGATGAGGTGGTAGGGATCTTTTGTTATCTTCGAGTGTAAATCTTGCAAACAAGTCCCTTGTGTCAAATGAGATGCTTCTCTTCTGCAAGATCTAAATTATCAACCGCCCACCCCCCACACATTTTGCGAATGTATTTTTTAAGTATCAGTCACGAAAAAACTAATTAAAAGGGTACATATTATGTGTGTGGAATTTTTCAATTTTTTTCTTTGGACGACGAAATTGTTCGAAGAAAAAATGACTGTTTAAAATTCGTTTTTGGAGGCGACATTAAACCGAAATGAATTTTTTAGGTCGCAAAAAAGCGAAGATGCGAGCGATTTAGACGAAAAAAACGATACTATAGCCTCCACGAGCATAGTGAGACACAAGATAGTGGTCCTAGGTGCCGCAAAAGTGGGCAAGTCTTCCTTAATTAGTCAATTCCTTTACACGACGTTCTCCACGAAGTACAAAAGAACGGTGGAGGAGATGCACCAAGGAGAATTTAACGTGGCCGGTGTTCAATTGACTTTAGACATTTTGGACACGTCGGGAGCTTACGAATTTCCGGCGATGAGGGCTCTGTCGATATCGTCGGCGGACGCCTTTGTTTTGGTCTATGACGTTAACGACGCCTCCACCTTTGAAGAGGTAAGGGCTTTGAGGGATCAAATACATGAGACAAAGGGGAGCACGGCCGTCCCCATTGTGGTGGTTGGAAACAAAATCGATTTGGTGGGAAATCGAGAGGTTTGTATTCACTTCTTTTGTGAGAGAGAGGAATTGATGAGAAGTTCCTGTCCCCAGGTTGATACAGCTATGACCGAGTCCGTGGTGACCGTGGATTGGGAGAATGGCTTCGTCGAATGCTCGGCCAAAGACAATATAAACGTTTCGAAAGTGTTCAAAGAGCTTTTGGCTCAAGCTAAAGTGAAGTACAATTTAAGTCCGGCTCTGAGGAGAAGGCGTCGACAGTCTCTGCCGTCGCAAGCTGGTGGAGGGACTCCTTCCTCGTCACCACATCCTGCTATTCCTTCGGCCGTCCAACTCCAACATTTGCAACAAATCAGAGATCGCCATGGCAAAAGGAACTCTTGCATTTTATCGTAATTTTGCCAGACACAAAATCGGCGTTGAAACACCAAAAGTACTGAAACGATATGATTTATATTTCTAAAAAAAAAAACAAGCTTTGATAATAATCAATTGAACTACCTAGGAAAAAAATAGGCTTCTTCGAGAACTACTTTTTAGCATAAGGACCAAAAGGAAAAATTTTGCAATTAAAACAAAAGGGTCTTTTTTCGTCAATTAATAATTACTTTTTCATACCGAGTGAACGCGCTTAAAATAATTCTATACCAGCAGCTTTTAGAAAAAGAACCGAAAAAGAACTACTTCTGGCCCCCTTTTGCAATCAATACGATGTATGGGTTTTAAAAGAGGCCGGAGAAATCGTATCTTTCTTCGAAGTGGTCTTCTACCGTTTCTTTTTCGAGTGCTGCTATAGACATGGTAAAATTTTGAATCTATTGTGATACTTATATATTTATTAAATTAAAAAAAAAAAGGACAAACACGATGGTTGTAACTTTAATCATTATTTAAGAACACCAAAAATTGATTCTATTCACTTCTTCCAAAATGTTTTTCTTAGGTCGGTGTGTGTCGTTATATTAAGCTAAAATTATCGATAATGATGATTTACAAAAGTTGGGTTTTTTCTCAAGCACTTTTGTAAACTATCGGGGGTGGATGATTAAAACCAAATAAGTGTCGACTTTAGGGAAGAAGAAAAAGAAAAATTATGTACTATAAGCTTCTTTGTGTCCAATAATAATAATTAATAATTAAAAATAATGAGAGAAAGAACTTTCTCGCAAGGGATGTGTTTCAAGTCTTTTTCAAAAAGTTGAAGAGGGAGGAAGGAAAATGTAGTTTGTAGAATCATGCAATACATAAAATTGTGTGCCATCTTGACAATCTATGTATAAATATAAGTAATTATATACCTATATATTTAAAAAATAAGAAAAATTATATTTATATGTGTACTTTTCGCTCAAAACGCAGCAACAACCAAAATGTTGGGGTTTTTGTGCTATTTACATTTATTCCTTTTTCTACCTATAATTTTTCCTGATGATTGGAAACCAAATAGACTATTACGATCTGAACTTAATTTCTTTACAACACCTTTCAATTTGAATTAGACTTTATAAGAAAAAATTGAATTAATATACATAATTAAGTCATAATTAGTTTTTCTGAGTTTATAAATTAAATTAAAAAATTTCCATAATCCAAAATGTTCGCATTTTAATCTATTTATAAAAGCCACTCAAAATAAGAGCACGTGGAAAACTCATCGAGATTAGATTAGTTTTTTTTTTTAATTTAATTTTAAATTTGCCAAACAAAGCACTTAAGATTTCTCTATAAAAGGGCTGCAAATTTTAATTTAAAGTAAATCGAAAAAAATAATCAAAATGTTTACCAAAGTTGTTTGTGTTTTCGTCGGCTTCATGCTGATTGCGGACGTCCTAGCTCTTCCCGTTGAAGACTCCGAGGCTATTGAAATCCTTAAGGATATTCCTGGTGAGTAAATAATTTGAAATGTTTATAAAATATTTTTTTTTGTTTTGTTAAAGGACCTATTACCTTCATGACCCCGGAGAATTGCGAAGAAGATTATTGCCGAAGAGGCTGCAAGGCACTTGGAAGGCCCATTGGTAAATGTATCGATAATGAATGCATCTGTTTTGAAAGCTAATTAATTAATTAAAAATAGATAAAATTACTTTGTAAATAAACCTTGTTTTCTACGTCACACTTTTTAATAATAATTATTTTGATTTAAATATGTTTTTGTTGCATTGAGATGACCTCTGATTCATTTTGAAATATGCGAATATTCCAGAATTATTACGACTGCGTATTTTTGATATCCTATTCAAAGTGAATCGGTTCTCAAAAATTTTTTGATAAAGACTCACCAGAAAATCGTTTCGCAATGCAATTTTCGGATGAGTTGGAAGCAGAAAAGTACCCTAACAATGACCTTTCATAAAGCAAAAGGTCTTCATTTATTGGTTTTTACCAGCTCATTAAACATGATAAAGAAAATAGTCATTCCATGAATTTGTTATCTCACCAAATATATTTCTGTGTCAACAATAATGTGGCATAGTCTTCAACAATTCTTCAAAGATTAGACAAGTTATCCTAGAAATGAAATTTCTTATTGTTTTCGTCGCAATTTGGGGTGTCCTTCAGGCCCTTCCGTCCCAATACGGTTTAACTGAGTTCGGTGAGTAGAACTTTGAGTTTATTAATCGAAATCACCTAACATATGTTTTGGAAAATTAGATAAGAACTTCAGTAATGAGTTTGAAGAAGAAGAGATACAAGAATGTCATGGGATTCGATGTCCTTTTGGAACCGTTGCTTGTAGCAAAACTGTAAAATCAAGCACCGATAGAAAGATCCTACTGACCACAATCCAATGTGAAAATATCGATGGTAATTATTTAATTAAATCTATAAACAATTTCTGATGGGTAGCTTTTATAGGGCAAGTCCTAAATTCGGCGACCAAGGAAACTGAGAATCCCTTCGAAGGGACCCACGTCCAAAGTTTCTCCTTCACAGGACATTACAATTTCAGCCCTGGAACCAACAGGAAACCCACATTAACCACCAGCTACAACAATAACCCTGATAAAAATGTTAATTATGACTTGGTTGAAACTTTTGCGAAATAATTCAAATGTAATAAGATCACATTATCATCCCGTACTTATTATTTAATAAATTATTAAACAATTCTTTCAATTTTACGTTTTTTAACTTTGGAAGATGGTGAAGGATGTAGGAAGGATAAGAACATATTTTGGTTAGGATTAAGGTTAAGACAAGACTCTTTCCCGATATTGGGATTTGGGAAAGAGTCGAGGCTCGCGTGGGCAGGGTCGCTTCCCTGAAGTAAACCTGTCTTCTGCTGGGATTGCAGAAAAGTGTTTACCCGCTACCCAAAAGGTTAGATGATGTTCTTAAAGAAGTGGATGAGAACAGCAAGAGATAGAGATGCTTGGAAGAAGCCTATATCCAATAATGAATAGATCAAGGCTGATGAAGAAGAAGAACTTTGAAAAAATTAAATTTAAATAAGTTAAAGGGCAGCAGTTTCGCGCCAGTCAAAAGTCGATCAGCTGTCATGGTTTAACCTCACTTATTTGACAATTACATACTTGAGACGTAGTATTAAGTCGTTTAATAAATAATCCAAAGTATTAAAGTTGATATTGCTGTAAAATCGATTAAGTTAATTTAAATTAAGTGTACTGCTTCGTTAGTGCTAAATTGAATGTTATTTTAGGGGGTAAGTTGTGGATTTTCACTAATTGGGTTAGGACTAATGATCCTACAAATTTTCCAGTTATTATTCTCCCACATCTGATATTAATAAGTCTCGAGGATATATTTTAAGTAAACGTAATGGATAATTTAAAGTATGTAAAGATGTGGTTCGAAGATCAAAGCCAATAACAAATAACATGTCCGTTTCTTTTTACAGAATATATGTAGCCACTTTTAATGTGGGAACAAGTTCTCCAGATCAGGATTTACACGATTTCTTAGCTCTGTCTGAAAATGCAAAGAATGATAAAGGCCTGCCCGACTTATACATCATTAGTTTGCAAGAAGTTAAAGCAAAGCCAACCAATATGCTAATGGATGCTTTATTTGATGACCCTTGGACTAATGCAACTCGTAATATTTTAGCAGATCGAGATTATATCAAATTAAAGACCATTCGACTGCAGGGACTGGTCCTAAGCGTTTATTGTCTACGTAAGCACATTTTTAGCATAAAAGAAGTGGAGTCTGAATATACTCGCACTGGCTTATCTGGAATGTGGGTAGGATTAAGTAAATTAAGCATTATCGCCAGGAGATTATGTTGACTCATTTTTAGGGCAACAAAGGTGCTGTCAGTGTAAGATTAAATGCTTATGGGTGCTCTGTTTGTTTTGTTAATGCACATCTAACAGCTCACGATGAAGGCTTAGATGACCGCATTGATGATTACAATAGTATTATTAAGGATCAAGAATTTCACGTACCTGAACATACTGAGATATTTTTTCACGAGTATTTTTGTTTCAAATTTAAAGTACTAACGTTATTTAAAATAATCGTTTTTCTAGCTATGTGTTTTGGATGGGCGATCTAAATTTTAGACTTCTCGAAGACTATGAGAAAACTCCAGAGGAAATCGAGAGGAGTATCAAAAAGGGAGAGCTGACCACTCTGTTTGATCAAGACCAGCTTAGGAGTGTTATGGCTAGTGGGAAAGCCTTCAGTGAGCTCACAGAAAGCATCCCAGATTTTCCACCCACTTTTAAATATGAAGTTGGAACTTCCGATTATAATTATAAGTAAGATTTGTCTTCTGTTGGGGTTGTCTTTGACTGGTTTTTTTTAGACGAAGACCAGCATGGACTGACCGCATTCTGTATAGGGTTAATCCAAATAATTATGAGAATGTCACTCTTAAGGTGGAGCAGAAGTCGTACAAAGCTCACAGCTTGTATAATATCAGCGATCATAAGCCAGTGACTGCTGATTTTGTGATTAAGGTAGAGTCCGTCGACTTTCTCTTGGGCTACAAGCCATGCTTGAACAAACCATAAAAACTGGTCTAAGATCGGCGATACAATCTAACTTGAAAACATCACTGTTCTCGTTTCGTTTCTTGAATGTAGCGGAACTTAAAAGGACCTCTACATGTACGTTTAAGGTACCCATTCACATACAATTCGCTTGCAGTCCAGAACTGCAAATCTTCTGTATTGGTACTGTAGTCGAACTGCATGTGAATGGCTAACTTTATTTGTCCGATTTTGAAGCTTCACCTTCGCGCAGATATTTTCAAGGCAATAGCCCATGAGAGAATTGCCTGACTATAGTTATAAATAACAGAACTTTTTACTAATAGGACAAGCCTTCTATATTTGTTCATTGCTAACCAAAGAACTAAATTCTTTCGTTAAATCAATTCGATACAAAGTGGTGGGCTTGTTGTTAGATTCCTTTGGGAACTCTTCCCGATTCTACTAAGCGTATGGGTGCACAGGTCTTTGCCGAAGATGTTGAACAAACAGTGCAGTTCGAAAAGATACCCTTCTGGTACATTGATGAGGAGAACACAGCTGTCTATAAGATAACAAAAGACATACCGAAGTATAAAGACGATTGGATTGGCGTTTTTAAGGTAAATTAAACCGTTCGCAACGCTGCAGTTAATTGATGATATTTTTCGAATTTTAGGAAAACTTCAGTAGCTTGGATGATTACATCGTTTACGAATACGTTAATAAATCGTCCAGTCCTGTACCTGTTGTGAAAAATCCACATCACGGTTCTGAAGCAGGCACTCAAATTATGAAGTACAGTCTTACATTCCCTGAACTGCCCCAGGGGCCTCCGGTGCAGCTGGTTTATTTTAGTTTGTCTGAAGACAACGTTCAGACTGTTTTGGGTATAAGCGAACCAATCCCATTAATAAAAAAAGAAGATGATTAATGATAAGAGTTATAAACTTAAATTAATGTAGAGCTATGCAAAGTGATATAAGCTTAAATATGCTTTGTACTTTAGAGAAGCACACTAATTGCATTCCATTTAGTTCTCAGATCTTAAGAAAACACTTTGCGTAGATCTTCGAAAAGTTCTATTTTTGTAAACGTAAAAAGGGCTTTGGGTGTTTTTAAACTCAGGTTATCGGATTCAAGTACAATTGCTTTAGTATTGTCAAAACTTAATTGATTAACTCTTTGATAGGAATTGAAACCACTAATTTTTTAATTGTATTACGCTTAAAACCAGCACTTGTTGTAGCACAAAAGGTAGCTTGGAGTAATTCCAAATTAGCCACGATGCATTTTATTTTTTTATAAAAATTTTGTTATTTGTTGCAAGTTTAGAGTTTTAAAGATGTAATACTTATGGCCTATTGCTTAAGTGAATTAAAAAGATAATGTTGTTGAAAATTTGTAAATTATAGAAAGATAAATAATAAAAATTATTTTAATCGAGTAAGTTCTGATGACGTTTCCAAAAGCACGTTTGACCACCAGCTTTTGTGTAATTATAGATGTTTGATTATAAAAATTATTGTGCTCGATTTTAATGATTTTGTGTTGTAAAATCAGCTGTACCTAGCTTACAAATCAACTCATCAAAGGATCCTAAATCAAGTTATTTTACACAAGGAAACCAACAATTATTGGGAAGCCCTATGGTGATGTTATTATAAAATGTGCTGGGGTTCGGACAAGCGCCAATTACTAAGTGCGTTTGCATTGGAAAATACTTCATCCCTTTGACTTCTATCTATCCGTATTTGTAATGGATTTTTATGTAATGCATCCCCAACTATAGTAATGTTTGCTATCGTTTTAAATATTAACTTATTTATTTAGGAATAAGAAAAAATTAAAAATATTCAGTCGGGTCTCTTAGGATAAGTGTTCGGTGCTTTCGACACGTTCCAATTTAGTAAGGAAATTGTAATTAACGGATTGTCTGTTTTCCCCGGCGTTATCCGTCGAATGATTACCATTGAGACGAGTCATTTCGGTGCCTTCCTCGTCGGGGGCTTGGGTCGCACAAATTTGTTTGGAGAAATCGGCGATTTTGTCTTTGACCGGTCGATGGATGACGAAAATTAAAAATACTATCAAACCTTGTAACGAGTTGACGATGTCGATGGCTACCCATACACCTCCTTCGCCTCGTGTGGCGTAGGACAAAATTTCCATCACCCAACACACAGTCATGACTGTTAATAGAAATGTGCACGATCGAAACCTAAAATGGTAAGCTGAGCGATTTTGTGCGAATCGAATTGTTTCTTACAAACATTGGTTTTAAGTCTTGCTTTGTAATTAACCACGACGGATCTGTAGCTTTGGTCTTCTGTAATTTTGCTAATTTTAGTCCCATGAATATAAGTAATACCATGTTGAAGACGATGGCTATTCCAACAGGAATGTAAAAGTATAAATGGGTGCCTCGTTGCTCTAAAAGTTTAGAAAAATAATTTAGAGCTTGTCGATGTAAAAAGACTTACGATCAAACCAACAGCTATTCTTCCCAAATTGTGGTTTTAAGATAGTCTCGGGTATGCTGGGCATACGATCTACCATCAAAGAAATCCCAGTGGTAATCACCGGAATAACAATACCACAACCCAGATAAATGTATAATCTTTTTCTATCGTCCGTATAATAGTCATTGTTGTAATTCCTAAATTAAATTAAGATAATTTAAAATAAAATACAGTGGAAACCGTTTATAGCGACATCGGTTAGTGCGGCGCACCGCTTATAACGACGAAATCGAAGCCATTGCTTGATTTTCTACCTTTCCCTATATAAAAAATATTGTTTAGTACGACGCCCTCGTATCGTTTATAACGACGAAACCGTGTTGTAAGGCGTAATTTTCATAGCAAATTTGATTTGAAATATTGGATATTACGGACCTGTGGTCTTTTCGTTATTGCTACTTATTTGCTTGGCAATGACAATAATGGCATCACGATGGAGTTTAAAAGTGAAACAAAAGTTTCGATAAACTAAAAACCGACGCGTGTACTTATGTAGACGCATAGAAGTTATACTTCTTTGGCACAACTAAATTAAATATAATCACGTGTAACAATTAATATAAATAAATGCAATAATTACGAAGATGTGCGCATTCGAGCGAAAAGTGGCACATTGCCGAGCGAGGGAGGCAAATGAAGCGCGACGCGGAGCGGCGCGCTTCATTTTCCCGAGATCGGAATGTGCCACTTTGAGCTCGAATGTGCGCACTCGGTTTTAAGCATTATGCACAATAAATAAGACAAAAAATTATTTGAATTTTTTAAAATTTCACTCTCTAACGCCAAAAGAAGTATAACTTCAACAATAGCCCGATAAATAAGACAATTTTGTGGCAAAAGACATTTTCGATTGTTTTGTACATGTTAAGTTAATAAATGGTGTAATTATGCAAGCAATTTTTTTCATTTTTTTTTAAATGCCTTACAACGACGATCGGTTATAACGACTAAATTTGATCGGTCCTTTCATCGCCGCTATAAACGGTTTTTACTGTAATTGTTATCCACACACACACACACACAACGCACCTTATTTTGCAATAAGTTTCCCAACTGACCAAAGTTAACCAGGTGAAAGAAGACACCAAAAAGAACTGCAAAATTAATCCTGTAAAAAAAATGATTTTCAAAATAACCACCAATTTGGAAAGGACATTCAAAAACGTACCAACAACCGTACAAGTATTTTCGTCGATTCCTGAAAATTGGGCCGAAGCTAAGCAAATGAAAGTGGCAGCCATGGATGTCGAATAAAAAATTACACATTTTCCTCGAGCATCCCTCACCTCTTTCACGACCAAGAAAACGACCGCAGTTAAAATCAAAAAAGAGGCCGATATGAGGATACCTAAAATCAAACTTTTAACATTTTCGTTTCTTGCGAAGAGCGCAAAGCCGTAAGCTAAAGAGTAAAGCGAAATGAAGGAAAAAAACACCAACCCTTCTGTAGCAGAAATACCACCACCAAACCAAGACAATAGATTACTCTACCACAAGAACTAATAAGAGAAAAAATATTAGCAAAAAAAGAAACAAACAAAGGCAAGAAATAAGACAAGCCAAAGTGTATACCTTTCATCCCTTACGCTATTACAGTCTTTTTTATAACTACAAAAAATATCAAAACGCTTGCTACAATACATAAAAAAAGAATTAAAGGTGGAACTGAGGTTCCATCAAAATCACAAACGTACCAACAGCGTAAATAATAAAAATGGCACTCGAAAGGGGAGCTTCCCCACTTGTAAAACAAAGAATGGCCGTCGTCACCCATTCTTCATTTTTCTCATCTCCAAAATTAACAGTTTCCATGCAGTAGTTGTCTTCTGACAGAACTTGCCCTGTATTGAGAACAATCAAGGTCCCATTCTCCAGAAGAACAAATGTGTCCTCGTCTGGGAGCAATGGATATCTGAAAGCTATCTCTTTAGCACGAAGACCAAAACGTCCAAAACAACTCACTGCTGATAAAGACAATTAATGCGATTAACGAAGGGGATGAAAGTAAGCGAGGATGCCAAAATTGGAACGTCGTCAATATGAGTCGAGTTGTGACGATGGACGTCTACGTTTGGCCGAAAATGCGACTGGCCCTTTTCGCAACCGCTGATGGACAAGATCTCATCTAAAGGACAACATTTTTGGACGCGAATTATTTCCTTCGAGTCGGGCTAAAGTTAAAAAACAATTAAAACAGAGTCGGGCTTAGAATTGCAGTGTTACTGTAAAGTGTGGGTCGGCACTGGGTTCCTCCAATTTTAAGCCTTTTGGTATCGTGATATGTCCAAAATTGTGTTTGTATTCGATGCACCATACAGCGAAGTAATCGATTTTTTCAAGAGTCAAATCGCCCGTAAGCCGAACGTAAACATTTTGTCCTGTGTACTTTTGAAGCGGTTGCATTGAGTGATTTTCATCGGGGATCAAGATTCCATAGGGAGATGGCTCGGAACCATTACCAACCCAGAAGTGGGCATCGGGACCTTTCCCATCGTAATGCAGATTTGGAATAAAAAACGTCTGCTTATCGACTGCCACTATTGGGCCAGATCTCAGTCCATGCGCAAGCTGCTGAAAAGCCTCCAGTTGCACCCCAAAATCGCTTCGCTAAAACGCCGAAGAGATCAAAATTTAAATCGAGTCTTTGCCAAAAAAAAACAAACCTTGGTCTTGGTAAAACCGAAATTTTGATTAAATTCGATGCACCAAAGCGCGAAGTAATCGATTTGATCTATCGTCAAATTGTGGGGGAGACGAACGGTAACATTTTGGCCATCGTAAGCCGAAAGAGTTGCCGTGGAGTTGTTTTCGTCCGGCACCAAAGTTCCTTGGGCATCGGGCGCCGGACCCTTTCCGACCCAAAAGTGGGCGTCGGGGCCTTTGCCGTCGTAATGCAAGTCCGAGATGAAGAAAGTCCGCTCGTCCAGAACGCTGATGGGACCCGAGCTCACCCCGTGCCCCAGGCGGGAAAACGGCTCCAATTGCATTGGGAACAAGTTGCGCTACAAAAGTTTTTTTTTACTTGTTTTTATTCACGTTATGTATGGAATGTGCCTTTTTATGTAAATAAAACACCTGAGGGTGATAAGATTATGTTACTCTTTCCGATAAAGATGGATTAGTTGTATAATTAGAGTTGGCTTCGCGGATTAATTGCGACAAGTCAAGGACATGGTTTTTGCTCGATTTCTATTTTGGGATTTGTTAAATTCCAGAACTAATTTGGATGTTTTAAATGGGAACTTCTGAGAGTGGGTGTGATTGATTCAGGGAAACTGATAAACAAATTTAATCGTCAAAATACATAGCGACGATTAGATAAATACAAATGGGGGTCCATCAATATTTAATTTAGTCTCGAAGAACATTAACCAACAAAAGTAATATTTGCGAAACATTTAGAAAGAAAGCAAGGAACGTATTAATTTTGGCGCGCTTCCTTTTTCAAACAATCAAATAGTCCAAAATAAAAGCAAAGTTCCCTAAACTTTAAATGTTTACACAATAGCGTGCATTCCTGACCTACTTCGTCGTTCTTCCGGAAATTTGCACAAAAATAAAAGGGTGTGGTCCCCCCAAACATCAAATTAAAAATAAAAAAAGTCCAAAAGAAAAGCAAAATAATACCGGTTTTGTTGACGTCTCAGAGTCTTCCTCATCTAACAAGGTCGACGAGATATTCTGTCCAAAAATCGACGAAATCGAAAGGAAGAAAAAGCACCACAACTTCCCAAACATTTTTGGGTTATTCGGGGAAAACTCTAGGTACGAAAACAAACACACGCACACACGCACCTCCGCCTGCGTTACAATAACATAAATAACTCGAGCCGATTGTTTAAAATATTTAAATGTTGGCACACTCGCTCATTGTTGTTCGTCGACTAATCTAATATCAACTCGAGATACGCCAAAAATATGAAATAGCATGGGAAAACCCTTCCCCGCTCTTGAATCACCCAAATCACTATGTCTAAAGGGGATTTCTCATCGTGTGATTCATTTAATTAAGAAATCTGTGTCGATGAACTTTCTTTTGAGGTGAAAGTCGGCAGATTTGCAAGCTCCCCTCTCGCATTTCGGATTATATAAGCTGGTCTAAAAATACGGGCATTCTAAGACAACAAAATGTTATCCTAATCGAATTATTTATTTCAAAAATTAATATAGAGCCCTTTTAAAGAGCAACACGTCTTTCCCGAGATCGGAATGTGCCACTTTGAGCTCGAATGCGCACACTCGGGTTTAAGCACGATTCACAATAATTTTGGTGACGAAAATTTAGTAAATAATTTTTTATCGGTCCCTCGCGCTCGTACTTATGCGTTTGTCGTATCTTTTCGCTCGCTCCCACTCATTTGCTATGGTAAAAACGTTTTTTGAATACCAAATCGTATATTTATTAAATTTTTGAGTTGAAGAAGCGTAGGAAAAATTCTACTAATGTAGCAAATGCGAGGATGTGCACATTCGAGCGAAAAGTGGCACATTGCCGAGCGAGGGAGGCAAATGAAGCGCGACGCGGAGCGGCGCGCTTCATTTTCCCGAGATCGGAATGTGCCACTTTGAGCTCGAATGCGCACACTCCGTTTTAAGCACGATTCACAATAATTTTGGTGACGAAAATTTAGTAAATAATTTTTTATCGTTCCCTCGCGCTCGTACTTATGCGTTTGTCGTATCTTTTCGCTCGCTCCCACTCATTTGCTATGGTAAAAACATTTTTTGAATACCAAATCGATATTTCGGATTATATAAGCTGGTCTAAAATTCTCAGCCAAAAAATATTATCCTAATCAATTATTTATTTCAAAAATTAATATAACGCCCTTTTAAAGAGCAACACGTCTTTGATGATCTTCGGCAAGATGAGTCGATCCATCACGGCGTAAAACTCCGAAGGCTTGGTGATGGCAAATTTCGTTTTGATGTGGATTCGGGCTGGTCCTCGGGCAAGTTGGACGAGCGAAGGGACCTCCGTGGCTTCGTCGACTCTTCGTACGACTTCGTCGTCGATGATCTTGAATAAGCACTTCTCGATCAGGTTCTGCTTCAACGGCTTCGAGACGGCATAGAATTTGAGGGTGTCCAAAAAGAACGTCCGTGCGGAGCCCTTGGTGCGGTAGACGTCCATAACAGTCTTCACCTGAGTGCTCAAGAGGGAGCCAGCAGTGCCGAGGTAGTCTTCGGTGAAATCCAAGCCGACGATTCCCGCCGTTAAAGGACAGGTGTGAAGGTCGTTTTGGGTCCTCAGAATTGAGATGTCGATCAGTTTGATGGAGTTCACTAGGAGAAGAAGTTCTTCGCCGTACCCGAAGAGCATGTAGGCCTTGTTGATGTCGGTCAAAGTGACGGTGAAGTCGACGTCCAACCACGCCTTGATGACTTTGACCCGCTCGTCTTTGGCGATCTGGCTGTCGACGCAGCCCTTCATGATTTTGTAGAAATAGCCCGTGGTATACGATGGTAAATAATCCAAAAATTGCTGTACCAGGTCCCGGATGCGAGGCGATCGTAAAACCGTGAAAGTGGTCGAAAGCCAATACTCTCTCTTGTAATTGCATTTGTAGAGAAAAAGATAGAGGAATGGCGTGGACCAAGAGAGCAATTTTTTGTGGGAGGAATTGGAGAAGACTTTTTGAAAAATTTTGCAACAGTTCGCGGAGTCGGATGGATTGTGCACGTAAAAGGTGTGCTCGATGACGAATTTGAGAAGATCGGCGTCGTAGTCGTCGAAGTAGCTCAGAAGGATATAAGCGATCCGGAAGTTATTGAGGCGAAGAGCGTAAAGGAAAGGGGACTGTTTGAAGTCCTCCATAATTAAGGAAACGTCGTCGCCATCTCCTAAAATGTCGATGACTTCTTCGGCGTTATCGTGCAGAATGGCATTGTGCACTGGAGAGTTTCGAAAATCCGTGTACCACTCTTTCAGGTGGTAGTAGAAATTGGGGGCCACTGGCTTTGCATTTTGAGGCACGGTGGAAGAGAAAAAAACGCACACGTGACTGTGTTGGAGCTCGCAAAATTGTCTTTCGTGCGGCGCCAATAAGACGTCCCAATAAGGAAAGTTCACAATGTAAGCTGACATTTTTATCAAACCTATAAAAAAAAAACACTAATTATTTCGAAGTTGGGCGACTTGATCTACGACGAGATCCACCCCAAATTGCAAGGGTTGGAAGACCGCAAAAAAAAACAACTTACCGCTGCGAGGAAAAAATTTAAAAACAACACAAAAGAACGAACGAAGAATAAAAGCTTCAAATGAAAATTTGGACTACTTATAATAAACTTTAATTAGTTTTTAATAGATTAATTAGCATTAACGATAATGGGGTTGTAAATTTGCGACAACTTTCTAGAACGACAAAGAAAACAAATAGAAAGTTAAAAGGATGATTAGGGATGATCGTAATTTGATTTGATTGTTACTGGAAATGCCCATCAAGAAACGGTACTCGGTTAATGAAAGATCGCTCAAATAATTTATTTGTTCGTCAGTTAATTGGTCCAATTGGTCCTTAGTCATAGCCCTGATTGTCAGAGGGTAAATTCCTTTCGCAGCCTCAGATCTGATCTTTGGCAAGAGCTCTTTGTTTATAGCACTGATCAAAAACCATAATTTTTGGGTGTCTTTCGAACTCCAAGCTTGAGGGGGTCCATAAGACGCTGTATTCATGGCTTTCGGTAACAAAACCTAAAAATTCTGCTGTTTTATAATTTTAGTTTTTAAAAACAAATTTTCTATTGTAAATAATTCTTGAAGTCGTATCTGAACAATTTGTTTTTTTTCTTCAAGAATTCTACAACAAATTACCTTCATTTGGCGCCGAGTGCATGCCCTTAAGTGCCCAAAAACGCTCTCATTTAATCAATTGAAAGTCTCAATAGTCATTTTGTTAAAGTCCCAAGGAACGAAGCCGCACAGAAGTCCTTTCATACAATTCAATCACTTCGGATCGTTCGTTAGGCCTTCGCCCCATTTGTTTTTTAAAGCGAGAGCCACAATGCCTTTTTTTAAATTTTAACTACCTTCTAAGTTATTTGTCCATTACCGACTTGTCGACGAGACAGCCCCGCCACTTGCCCTAAGTAAGCGACGACGCTGGAATCGTCGATGTTCAAATTGTACAGGTCCGTATCGGGGATGGAGAGCAGAAATTCGCCTGTGGCTTCCAAGGTGTCTTTCCTAAGATCGTGTGCGCTTTTGTTCCCTAAAAATGATTTAACCCTCCGCATACTAGGGGTGACTAAATGTCACATGCCATACTGGGTGGGGTTTGCCATGCCCCGAAAATAAAATGAAATAAAATCCACAAAATTGTACTTTATGACAGTTCAATGATAAGAAAAATATTTTAATAATTAATAATGAATAGGTTTAAGTAAAACACATATGTTCTCGCTCCCTTCCACCCGTTGCTATGGTAAATGCGTTTTTTGAATATAAAATCGATATTTACTAAATTAAATTAAGATTTTTGATTTGAAGGAGCTTATGGTAAATTATATTAATGAAATAAATACGAGGATGTGCGCATTCGAGCGAAAAGTGGCACATTTCCGAGCGAGGGAAGCAAATGAAGCGCGACGCGGAGCGGCGCGCTTCATTTTCCCGAGATCGGAATGTGCCACTTTGAGCTCGAATGTGCACACTCTGTTTTAAGCATGATTCACAATAATGTTGAAGAAAATTTAGTAAATAATTTTTTATCGTTCCCTCTCGCTCGTACTTATGCGTTTGTCGTATCTTTTCCCTCGCTCCCACTCATTTGCTATGGTAAAAACGTTTTTTGAATACCGAATCGATATTTAATAAATTAAATTTAAATTTTTGAGTTGAAGAAGCGTAGGAAAAATTATACTAATGTAGAAAAAGAAAAAGCTGCACGAGTGAAATTGACATTTTTTTTTGACGTCGATGTCAATCGAATACAGGGTGATTTTAAATTAGGTACAAGCAGCATGTTGAGATGTCAAAAACATAAGAGATGGGTGCTCTTTATTAAATGTTGGTGGTATATAAGGCTTATTAAAGTAAACACGCCACCCCCTTTCAGATGATATATAGGGGAACTACTACTCTGCTTAATAACATTTTCTTGTTCCCTGCAATTTTTTTTTAAATTAAACGGCAATGTTATCACGAAGAGGAATGTTGGGGTATTAATTACAAAAGAATTCGGGGTGCTTTTCTACATGTGGAGGGATGCGATTTATTTAATTTACGTAGGGTGGATTTGTTTTGCTAACGAGGGTGTGAAGTGTGATCTTATCTCCCTTGGGGTTGTGATTTTTTTTTAATACGGTCGCGGAAAAGTATCGGTGAACAGAAGTGGAAAACAGGAAAATTGTTTGCATTGATTTATTTGTTGTAAACAAGGTCTTTGGTTCAAAGGACACGATAATATTCCAGGTATCGCGATAATTATTTTTTGCATATTTAATGGCTAATTGGTTTTTAATTACAGACAAGTGTTATGGTCGTTCAAGGCCTAAAACGAGGAGTCCCAAGTTTAGAATTTTCAAAAAATGTTTAGCTACGTTTTATTTACATTTTTAAATAATAAAGCATGTGCGTCTGTGATTTCGAAAAATGCTAAAGTTTTAGAAAAAGTAGTTAGATGAAGGAATATTTTGATGCATCAATGAAGTGAAAAAAAAACTAAATTCAATAGAAAATTAGAACGAAAAAGGAATCAATAAACGCGGCTGAAAAAGTAGACTAATCTATTGTCTTTTTCTATTATTAGTTTGGACTTAATTTAATTACTTAAATTCGACGTCGTTTAAAAGGTTTTCAAAAAGTGAAATTGTTTACAATAAATTTATTAATTACCTATTTATTCACGCAGTTATAAACTTTCTGAGAATCCTTTATTGTTAATTAGAAGACGAAATTGTTAATTGCAAAACAGCTCGAAAGTACTAATAAACAAATCTACGCCTAACGACAAAAAGCACAGGGGTGTATTACTGTTATTTTATATAAAACACAAAAAAAGAAAATCTCTTTAAGCCCCGAATTGCCCAAACTTAAAAACTACGGTCAAAACTTAAAATTTTCGATTGATCAATTTTTTTATAAAATTTTATTGTTTTAGATAACCAAAATGAGTTTGAAGGGCTTTGTTAAGTACGGGGTTGGTGTTTTTTTGGCTTGAGCTATAATCATCAAAAAATCTTCAGTTATTTTAAAATTTTCCCTAACAAACTTTCCTATAATTTAGGGGTTTATATCGCCGATCTGGAACAAACGCATTAAAAGGATTGTCCTTTGAATCCTAATTAAGAGAAATTGTGTCATTCTGTCTCTTTTAAGTAGGTTTCCGTTGGAATTTGTGAGGGTGGAAAAGTTGAAAATAAACCAGCCAAATTTCTGTTTCGGTGGGTCAACCAAAGGAAGCACAAAAGGGCTAGAATCACAGGCGAGCCGTCAATATGTCACCTATAAAATGCATCAACCGACATAGATTTTCCAGGGAGTGTACGCATATAGTATTGATCGTGTAAGAACCCTTCAAAGAGGCAACCTTGCAGAGACATGCACCACACACACACACACAGACATATTGTAATCATGTCACAGCCCTTTCTCTCAAACACGTGCCCAAACTTAAATCCTTTGCTTTTTCCGAAAAAGGAAATGGGTAAGCATGTCAAAAATGTTTTTGATAAAGACGCCACCCGAAGAGTCCGGTGGCGTCTATTTCACTCTAAAATAAATTAATAACGGGATCGATTCGTAATAAAAACAACCCCTTAAGTTCCTTTTAATAACTGTACTCGAAGTACATACTTTGACGTTAAATTAAGTGTACCACGGTTTCTGTTGCTAAGCACTCGAAATGTCAACGACCCTCCCTTTAACCCCCCTGGTCAGTACTCTACTGTCCGGCTGCTTTTTACATACTTCATAGCCGAGGTTCACATTCTACTACATTCAAACTTGCAAAAGTCAAAAACGTATAGGGGAAGACCGGGGTTGGAAGTCACAATTTTTTTCTTTTGTATTTATAGAGCCCATGGTCTTAATTTATCAATGACATTTATATATCAATAGATAGTGTATTTATTCTAGTTTAAAAAGAAATAAAGACTTTTTGTCTACCATTGTCTAATGAGAACATATTATAATTTTTCTGAAAAAAGAAAAGTGCGACTTTTAACCCCGTGTCAGGGATGGTTGTCGTAGTGTCTGTGGTAGGTAATCACCCGCTAAATAAAAGGTAAAATACAAAAGTACAAAACAAATGCATATGCTATTCCTAACCTATTCTATCTAACCAACTTAGGTTATGGTAACAAAAATGACAAATGTATAATTACAGCCAATCGTTTATGTAGTAAACCCCTAGAAACCAATAAAAAAGGTCGCACATATTCGTGGTTGCTTTGCTCAGGTGACAACTAGCCCCCGCCGACTTTCCCCAAAACAGTTTTGGACAATTAACTCCCAAAATAAATTTAAATCAATGGTCATTTAAGAAACCATATGAATGATATCATGAAGCATATGTTAAACATCATAAATACACGAAAAAGTATATCACTATGCAAAATTTTAATATAGGTACAATATCGAGACACCTTGTATAATAATTTGTCCAATCAAATCTTTACCGTTTTTTATTATACCATTTGAATTTGAACCTCTCCACGCTGTTTTATGATAAATAAACAATTTCCCTGCCATTATTGGGTCCTTTTGTACTCAAAAATCTCACCAGATGGCTTTTGGATTTTTACAAAATAAGCCAAGGAGTTCAAGTAAATAAATCTAGCAATGAAATCGAGGTCTCAAATAACTGGTTCATTTTTCTACAGGGTTGTTTAAAAATAATTCGATCGCAGAAAGAAAGACGGTTACAAGGACTCGGTAACATATCTCTTACGTCACATTCTTGAAAATTGCATCTCGCTCATAAAAAAACTAGTCACCGTCGCCATCAGATGACGATTATAAATAATAATTATTATTCTAATTCCTCGCAAGAAAAAAGTATAAATAAATGCTCTCCGCGTTAGAAATGTTTATATCGTTTTCTAAGCGCCCGAAGAAAAATGAGGTCGTTCTCGTGTTGTTTGGTGCCAATTTTGATTTCTGTGTCCTTCGCCAAAAACCTGCGTAAGTTTTGTGCTGAAGCTTAGGGCTTCGATATGACTTTTGATTTTACAGCCGATTTCATTGAAAAATGCAGTATGAAGGAGGAGACGCAACTGGGGGTGTGCATTTTGGATCGGGTGAAAGTACTGATGCCGAGATTGTTGAAAGGGGTGCCGGAATTGAAATTGCCACCCCTCGAGCCTTTAACCATTGCAAAATTGGAGCTTCACACAGGAACCGGCACGAATTTGGCGTTCGATTCGACTGTGGTCGACATAAAGTGCACCGGATTGAAGAATCTTAAGGTGACCTCCATGGATCTTAGTTTTGAGAAGAAGATGCTCCACTTCCATCTGCAAATCCCCGCGTTGCATGTCGTCGGGGACTATGTGCTCAATGGAAAAGTCCTTTTGTTCGAGCTCAGCTCCAAAGGCCTCCTGACTTTGGAGATCAGTCAGTTTATTTCGGACCGAAAATAAATTTCTTTTGCTCACTCATTGAGTTTCAGATGACATCGAAGGCGACGCGACCATGCACTTCGACATCAAGGAGAAGAATGGGAAGAAGTATCTCACCTTCACCGACGAAAGAACTTTGGACCATAAGTTGGGGAAGATCAATGTTCATTTCACGGATCTCTTCAAAAACAACGCCGAATTGAACGAGCAAGTCAACGCTGCGATCAATGAAAATATTGTCGAAATTGGGAAGGAGATCAATCCGCTCGTTTTCGAGTCGATCCACGTTTTGATGACGGGACTCGTGGAGCCCATCTTCAAAGACTACTCTTTGGACGAACTGTTTGTTAATTGATTTTTTTTGTATTTATTTGATTTGAATAAAAGCGAGTTGCACGTTTCAACAAAAGGGAATCAACAGGAGGCTTGTGGCCCCCTTCAAACCGCAAGTAATTGCCTGTGACATATTGACTAGGTTAGAGACAAGTGCATCCCCCAGGAGGGTGTTTGTGTACGACACATAGGGCCTCACACACACTAGCAGTGGCGCATCTACAAAAAGGGCTAATTTTTTTTTTATATATCAAAGAGAGAAGATTGATGTAAATAAATTAAATGAATGCGGGGGTGTGTGCACATTCGAGCGAAAAGTTTCACATTTTGCCGAGATCGGAAAGATGTCGCTTTGAACTTGAATCTGTAAATTCGATTCGCAATAATTTACTCTGAAACTATTTCTAGCAGGCTGTCGCGCAACCGCAGCGGCAGCACCCTCCATTGGCTAATAATACAGGGCGTCAGACAAATAGGTACTGAAACTTAACCCCTTGACATACAAAAAAACCGAATTTGATGAGTCCCAAAAAAACTATTAATTTGGCTTAACTTAACTGTTATGAGCATACACAAATAACATAAAATAAATAATTAATAGTTTTAAGATATTTTGAAATATGTAGAGCAGTGTTTCCCAATCTTTTTTTAACATTCCCCACCTAAGTCATTCTAAAATTTTGATGCATATAATATATAACATATATTTTTTTTTTTTTATATTTAAAAATTTGAATTATTCCATAAATGAAGCCTAATTACAACTTGTTCAAGACACAAGATTTAGGTTTTAGCAAGAAATCACTAGGAAATTATTAAGAAAAAAAAAACAATAACTAAATTTTAAAAACATAAACTAAAAAATATTTTTATATCGATAGCTCGAATTTTTGTAAACGCGAATTATTTTTAGTTTCTCTTCAACTTCGACCTATCGAGGTTTGACTGTATTTAATTTTATAAATTTAATATTTCTGAACAATTAAGATAATTTATTTATTGAGTTTTCTCCAATATTAATGTTATTTGCGTAAATTAATGATGTTCAAAGTTTTTTGAAAAACCACAAATTCTGTATTTACTCTATTTGAGTTTTCTGAAAATACATAATAATTTTTTCATCAAAATTTCCTTTTAAATTTACCGAATAAAGTTTTGTTTTATTCAATTTGTGTTATACAAAAAGAATTGATAATTAAAAATTTCTAAAGTTTTTAAATATATTTTAAAAATTTTCCAAGTTATTAATTTATTTAATTTGAGTTGTCTAAAAACTTAAAATAATTTATTCTTCGAGTTTACTTTAATAATTTTGATAAATGTTTAGAACTGAATTTCATTCTATGTAAAAAAAACCGGTGCATGTATTTATGTACGCACGTTAGAAGTAATACTTCTTTGGCGCGATTAAATTAAATATAACAACGCGCTATGTTGCGCTTGTGTATAGCTAGACCAGTGGTTATCAAACTATATGTTACTGCGCATATGTCGTTTTATTTGAATACATTGCTATTTCCCTTTTAAATCCAAAAAGTAATTTAAACAAATTGAATAAATGCGAAGATGTGCGCGTTCGAGCGAAAAGTGGCACATTTTCGAGCGAGGGAAGCAAATGAAGCGCGACGCGGAGCGGCGCGCTTCATTTTCCCGAGTTCGGAAATGTGCCACTTTGAGCTCGAAAGCGCACACTCGGCTTTAAGCACACTTTACAAGAATTAATTTACTCTCTGACAATTCGCAATTAAATATTACCGAATTATATTAATAACAAAATTCCGAAATCGCCAATTTTGTGCCTTTTAACAAAATTATTGTTGGAAACAAATCTTTTTCGGAACATAAAATTGAATACAGTTCTTGACGTGTTAAAAACATCAACACCAATCTAAACAATAAAAGTGTATATACAATATGTCCCAAATATAAAGAATTAAAAAAAATACATTTTAATTCACCAGTAAATGGTAACGAAGCTTTTAAAAGTAAGTGAAATTATTTAGTACGTGTTTCATTGCTAACTGACATATTTATTGTGCGATTTCAATGGTTTTTAGATTTTTTTAAATTGGATGTGCCTTTAATTGTATCGTTATAATCGACGTTTTGAAAGTTCCAAAATAAAAGTATGAAATACATATTGACTTATTTTGCATTACAATGAAATGAGAACTCCTCGTCTCCTGATAAGTGATCTTTTTGGCTCCGAAATTAAGGACTAATGTATCGACGAAGCTATTTTAAAATTTAAAGTAAGTTACAAGGTTCACCAACACTTTAACTTATTGTATAGTTGACTTTGTGACCTTTTTTTATTGAAACTATTAATAATTCATAGAAGAAAAGTGGGTTGCGTGTTGGGTAGCCTAATTAAGCGTGAACGCAGGAAAGCGAGGAGGTCCGTTTCGAGACTTTTCACGAGTGTCTTTCTGGAACAAAGCGAGTTCTTATTGTAGACTGTACTGAATATAAAGGGTGTGAACGTAGAGTCAAGGTTACAACTCAATAATTCTAGTAGCGTTCAAGTCCACGAGATGGATTCCATGCTGGGTCAGTGAAACTCGTGCGTTATACAGGGAGGTAGGCGTTTTGATAGGAGGATGCTGCTTCCCCAAGTCCGTCCCATGAGCCAACAAACTCCGAGTAGAACCAGGAACTCAAAACGGGATTAACGTCAAGACCTGGCGCTCGCGAGCGCTCGGGCTTTTTCGAGGAAATTCTCATGGTGGTGTATGTGTGCGAGAGAGCAGAAGCATTTAGGGAACGTACGTTTCCTCAGTTCGAGTTTCGTGTTTAAAGTTGATATGTTTTTCTGTGTTAACGTGCTGTGACCTCATTCGAGTGATGGAGGATTTGGCAGTGGCGGAGGTGGTGGCGGTGGTCGTGGCGATGGTGGCCGAGAGTGTAGTTGTCTTAAGGGTGGCTTTCGACGGGGAGTAAGAAGAAAGATTAAAGGTGTCTATGTGTACGTCTGTGGCGGAGTGAGGTGAGGTGGGACGTGGTGCAGTGTAATGTACAAAGAGCGCGGTTAAGAGTGCAATGAGCTGCGGCTCTCTGCCTCCCGTGCCGGGCCTCATACCTATAGCAGCTCTTCGTAAAAGTCCTTCGTGCAACAACAACGACCTAAGGGAGTGCACTCCCTGCGCAGTTCAAAAGGAGGTTATGGGCGAGCAGCGCTCTCGTCGGACAGGATCTCAACCTTCCGTCGACCTGATCGATAACGCAAGAAGATCACGTGCTGCCGTCGGCACCCCGCAAGCGCCGTCCGGGAAAGCGAGGGCAGAACGCCATCGTAAATCAGAAAGAAGACGCGAACGCAGGGGCGGTAGGAAACGATCCGCGAGCAAGCGTCGCGAAGAAGAAAAGTGCGTTAACCCGCGCGTTAACCCCATCTTCGTTTGGGTGAGACAAGAAGACACGCACATCGTGGACGTCAAATGCGAGGACTACGACAAGCGGAATCGCATTGTTTTGACGAAGACCGCGCAAGGATGGCGCGCGATCCCGCGGACAGAGACGCTCGTGCCCAATTTAAAGGCGGCGGCCCACAAACATCAACACCCCAGGAAGATGCGCAAGAGCAACAAGATTAAGAGAAAATCGACCGCCGTGCAAGTCGACGACGACGACGACGACGTCCTTCTCATCGAAGATCACGACCAAGAGCCTCCTTCCTGGAACGCTCCCGTCAACGTCGAGTCCCATCTGCCTTCGCACAAAATCCAAGTGCAAAAAAGGAACTGCTCCCCCGAGCCGGAGGCGGAAGCTGCAACAACAACGGAAGAGCCGATTGAAAATGTAAACAGTGCGGAGGAGTTCGTGGCGGCGGCGGCGGCGGCGCTCGCGACGCGGTCCCCCCTCATCGAGTGTAGTGCGAATAAAATTTGTGACGTCAGTCCGTTGGACAATTTACTGGCAGTGGCGGAACTCGAGTTTAACCAACAAATACAGACAGAAGCGTGGAACGACGCCGCCGACCTTAAAAGTGACGAACCGTCCCTTCCCATCCCCGACGACGGCATTCAAGCAGGCACCTTATCAAATTTCGATAGCGAAGGCGAAAAGGACGACAACTGTGATTACGACGAAGAAGAAGAAAATAATTTAATGATGGACGCCTTGCTCAGCAGGCTCGAGCAATCGTTACAAAGTCCCGACGCCCTCTGCACCGAAGACGAAAAACGCGACGCTAACGTACCTGATAATCTTCTATCTTCATTTCCTGAAAAAGAAGAAAGCAAAACCGAAATCAAAGACGAAGGACCCACGGATCTCACCACCAAAAAAGTGGAGTGCCTTACGATCGCGGTGCCCGAAGATCTGATGCCAACCGATCTGACCGTGCCGAAGAAGAAAGCCCGAAGTCCTTCGCCCAAAATGCTGGTGAGCCCTCGACCGTCTTCACGCTCCTCCGAGACCATCCAATCGCCTCAGCCCAGCGGCCTCCCCGCCGTGCCGCATTCCCCCGACATCCCGACATCTAAATCAGTTTATCTCGAAAGTCTCCTCTCGTCCTCTTCGGCGCCCCAAAAACCCGCGAAAGAACCCATCGACTTCGGAAAGTGTCGCAAGTCCGCCAGCCCGACCGTCACCTGTTCGGAAGAAGTGGACGCGTGCAGCAGCAGCACCGGCTATAAGGACGGCGAGCCCGAGCCCAAAAAGGGGCGACTCGACGACATAACGCTCAGGACCATCCTCGACGCCAACAACCAAGGTAAGGAACAAGGCGCGAAAGCGTCCGAAACGTCGAGACTGCTGGAATTGCTCACGTCCGAAGCCGAACCTGACGCTTTGACTCAATTGAAACAGCTCTACGCCGATTTGAGCGTCAATCTACCCGATCCCATGCTCATCCCAAAGGATAAATTGAGCCAAATACTGATGTCGCCGGGAAAAGAGATCCCTCGACTGTTGAGTCAACGACCCGAGCTCCGACTACCCGAAGCCCTAGCTTTCCCGCACCTCCTCCAAGATCCTGACATTCTGGTAATCACTTTGGCGCAATTAGAAACGATTATCAGGAAGCAAGCAATCGGTGTGCCCGCAGAAAAAATTAAAGCTCCCGCGAAGAAAATCGAGTTTCCGGATAAAATTAAACCGCAAAAGGTGGCGGCGGCGGCGGCGGCGGCACAACAACCCCAGCAATCTCTTCCGCCGCCTCCGCATCCGCCAAAAACGAACGACTTCGGCGATCTAAATTTGACCAACAATCCGCTGAATCAGATGATGTGGCTTCCGTACCTTCACCAGCTGGAGATGGCGGCGATGGCTTTCGGTAACGGCGCCGATTTTCTTAAGATGTTGAGTTCGGCGCTTCCGCCCTCTTATTCGAATCAAATGCCCGACGTTTCGCAATTGTTTCCTTTGAATCGTTTTCCGCAGCCGACGTCGAGTTTTCCCATGCAGCCGCCCCTTCAAACTAATCCGTTCGATTTTCCGCTGTGGCACGACAATCCGGCGCCGAGGGCCGCCTCCAACCACTACGAGCGGCATCCCGCTCGAAACGCGTTCCTGGAGAAGGCGCAAAATAAAAATTCCAATCACAAATACGGGACGAGCAATAAGAACGCCACGGCGACGGCGTCGAATAATTTCCCGAACAATTATTACCATCCCCAGCACGGAATGCAGCCCTTTGTGAACGTCCCAACTACGTATGCAAATCTAAGGCCTAGCATCCAAGTTCCTCAGTACACCACCACCTCCAGCTTGGCGCAGAAGAAAAATTGCGATCAAAAAATCGCCAATTTTTATCGGACCCATCACCAAAGGCTCTCGTACAACCAGAAGCTGGGGGCTTTGGTGAACAATCATAAGGGTGGGAAGCAGCACGCGCTGGGGCACCTCGAAAAGAAACAAAGTGCGGAGCTGACGACGCAACCGATCGATCTTTCGGGCTCGACGACGACGACGACGTCTGCGACCAAGCACGGCCTCCCGAAGACGAACTATTGCGATTCCGTGGGACTGGCCAAGTCCCTCAAGTTCGACGACATTCCCGAAGTCGGCAGCACGACCACCACCTTCGAGGAAATGACGGCGCACATGCAGGAGTCCCAGAAGCACCTTTGGCACCCCCTCTTTGGCAAGTGAGTGCTTTTTGAATTGTTCTTGTGTAAGCGCGTTTGATTGTTTGAATTTCTAGTCAAAAAAGCTCTTCCAACCCCTGGAACTGGTCGTCCACGGTCACCGCAACCGGAGAATAACAGCAACCCCACCCTCCAGAGAGGTGGAGGTCCTTTTCCTATCGGCCTACTAACAGCAGCTCTACTTTCAGGGGCTTTCCCGATTTCAACTTGAAATAGACGAAAACAGTCGGAGATAAGGCTACCGCAATTAAACGTACGGAAAACAGGTAATTTTAATGTACAGTGAAACCTCGGTTATCCGGACTAATTAATGTTGCAGCTCATCCGGATAATTGAAAAAAAACAATTTTACAAAAAAAACGAAACAAATAAGAATTAATTATAAAATCAACAGTAAAAAATACCAAAAAGTATCATAAAATGTTTAGGTAAAATTAAAAGTAAATTGATCATTGTTAATTGTGGCGAAAAGCGGAGTGTGCGCATTCGAGCTCAAAGTGGCACATTCCGATCTCGGGAAAATGAAGCGCGCCGCTCCGCGTCGCGCTTCATTTGCCTCCCTCGCTCGGAAATGTGCCACTTTTCGCTCGAACGCGCACATCCTCGTATTAATCGAATTTTGTTAATTAAACTTTCTTTCTAATCTACAAATTTAATTTAAATATCGATTATATGGTCGAAAAACGTATTTTTACCATAGCAATGAGTGGGAGCGAGCGAAAAGATAGGACAAACTTATAAGTACGAGTGAGGGGAACGATAACAATTATTTACTAATTTTGCGTCACAGAAATTATTGCAAATCATGCTTAAAATCGAGTGTGCACATTCGAGCTCAAAGTGGCACATTCCGATCTCGGGAAAATTCTGAAAATTGTGGCAATATAATAAAATTATAAATAATTTATCTACTCAGTAACTTGTCATACATTTTTCAGAAAAAAATTAATACCTTAATATTTAAATTAAGAAAGTTGACACTTTTTTCGATTAACTCGGCAGGGAAACAAAATTTCAATTTTTCCAGTACATGGAACGTATAATTAAAGAAACTTTTCTACTGGCAGGTTTTTTGAAATTTTTATTAGCTTAGAACTTATAAGCTTGTGACACTTTGCTGAAACCCTACAATTTGAAATAAAAAACTATTTTTTTTTTGACATTATTTATTAATCGAATGGTATTTAATGGTATTTATTAGTTTAGGAGTTATAAGCTCGTGGCACTTTAAATGAAACACCCGGTATATCTTCAACAATCTACAAAAGATGATATAAAAATAAACTAGTTGATTTTTAGTGGCCCACTTCAGAAAATTTGACTCATACATATACAATTTTAATTAATCAAAAATGCGAATTAGTAAACATTCGAAAGTACACCCCAAAATATTTTTATCGTTCTCGCTACAATTAGGCGTGCGGAAGAGCACAACGAAAGGAATAAAATATCTAACCTTTTTCAAACAAAAAATAGATCTAATTTATTCGACTTTTAATTTTTTGAATTGAAGAATACAATAATAATATAGGCAAATCCGATAAATACGAGGATGTGCGCATTCGAGCGAAAAGTGGCACATTTCCGAGCGAGGGAGGCAAATGAAGCGCGACGCGGAGCGGCGCGCTTCATTTTCCCGAGATCGGAATGTGCCACTTTGAGCTCGAATGTGCACACTCGGTTTAGAGCAGGATTCACAAAAATTTAGGCCAATAAATCAGACAAAAAAGTAATTTAATAATTTTCTCGCACTCGCACCCACGAAATTAACGTATCTTTTCGCTCCCTTCCACTCATTGCTATGGTAAATACGTTTTTCAAACATTGAAGCGATATTTATGGCACGACATTTGGATTTATGATTTGAAGGAGCGAAGGATAAGTAGACAAAATCAATAAATGCGAGGATGTGCGCATTCGAGCGAAAAGTGGCACATTTCCGAGCGAGGGAGGCAAATGAAGCGCGACGCGGAGCGGCGCGCTTCATTTTCCCGAGATCGGAATGTGCCACTTTGAGCTCGAATGCGCACACTCGGTTTTAAGAGGTTTTAACAGAAAAAAACGAACGCGGTTGAGGTCCGGATAATCGAGGTTTTACTGTAATTCTAATCGAATGCGTGGGGCTCGACGAGAAGGGCAAAAGGTCGCTTATATCGATGCCTTTGCATTGTTTCCATCCATAAAACTACGTGCTGACACAAATGAAATTTAATTCGTAACAAAAGAGAGACCCAAGGACGTTTTTAATTAAATTAAATGGAACGATCGTTCCCCTTCGAAAGGAGATATGAATTATTAATAGAAGAGCCCTCTTTGTCCAATTGCGAAGTGCCGCGGGGTTCGTAGTCCCACATTCAATTCCCCTAGCTCCTAAGAAATTTTCTAACGATAGCCAAACGCCATTTTTGTATTTTTGAATCGAAAGAAAATTGTTTAAATTTTTTTTTTTCTTAAAACGCCATAGAAGATCGGGTTTTGTAAAGGCGGGTCTTCGAGCTGAAGAGCCCAAAGCTTCGGATCAGGTAAAAAATTCTTTGTGGAATTTTTTTATAAAAGACCGACTTGTTCTTGATTGGTCTTCCAATTTTAGGAGTCCTCCAATTAGAATCAAATTAAAATTCAAAAAAAAAAATTGTAATTTTGCTTTAAATTGAAAAAAGGACAAGTCGGTCCCCGAGAAGTTAATTTTTTTGATTTCGGTGCGATTCGCGCGAAGAACATTTACTTTTGTACGAAAACTAAAGTCTTTTGAAATGTTACATGCCGTACTAGGTGGGGTTTGGCATACCCCGAACATAAAATAAAATAAAATCCACAAAATTGTACTTTATGACAGTTAAATGATAAGAAATATATTTTAATAATTAATAATTAATAGGTTTAAATAAAACACATATCTTCTCGCTCTCTTCCACTCATTGCTATGGTAAATACGTTTTTTGAATATAAAATAGATATTACCTACAATAAATTAAAATTTCTAATTTGAAGGAGCTTATGGTAAATTATATTAATGTAATAAATACGAGGATGTGCGCATTTGAGCGAAAAGTGGCACATTTCCGAGCGAGGGAGGCAAATGAAGCGCGACGCGGAGCGGCGCGCTTCATTTTCCCGAGATCGGAATGTGCCGCTTTGAGCTCGAATGTGCACATTCGGTTTTAAGCACGATTCGCAATAAAATAGACAATATATTAGATAACATCGTTCCCTCTCACTCGTACTTATAAATTTGTCCTATCTTTTCGCTCGCTCCCACTCATTGCTATGGTAAAAATACGTTTTTCGAATATATAATCGATTTTTTATTAAATTTATGAATTAAATTTTTTTTTTCGATTTATAATTACAAAAAATCGCCCGTTCCCCAGATATACAGCGCTGAAGGGCCGAAGAAAAGAACAAAGAAGCTCCACCTTCTGGAAGGCTACTACCAGTTTTAGAAGAGGACCGTTTCTTTCTTATTTTTCTCTTTATTTTTACTTTCTTCGAGAGTTGAACAATTAATCGTTAAAAACGCAAAAGACGAGAGATTACAACTATTTTCGTAAAATCTCCGATCGGAAACATTCCAAAAGCAACAACCCACACCAACGTAGAAGACACAGAAAAACGGATATGAAGAAATAATTAAATTAAACAAAAAACAAAGGTAATGTTCCTGGATGTAAAATTAACAAACAAAAGTAATTATTAATAATGTGTAAATAATCTAAAATAGTGGTAGTTGTACGTTTAATGTTATGTTTGATGTATTTTATGTAAAACGGTGTTAACCTGTTGTTTGTCACCGTCATATAAATGTTTTTCGACCTCACCCCCCTATGGTTTATTAATTATTTTTAAGTCTCTGGGAAAAGCAACACTTGTCCATTTAATTATATAGTTTGTAATTAAAATAATAATAATTAAGTGCAATATTATTGTTTCGTTAATTTTTTTAGAGCATTTACAGACCTTTGATTTAAGTCAGAGCTGTCCAATGTGAGGGAGACAAGATTAATTGCCAATTAATTTTTTCAAAAACGGCCCAAAATTTTGTAATTAGAAATCAATCCATTTCAAATAGATTTTGATTTAAAAATTGCAAGAGAGGAAAAAATTGCCTCCATCAATGTACAACCCTGACTTAAGTACTAAACTCAGTGGCGTAGCAAAAAATTTAGTTTTGTGTGAGAAAGAAATGTAAATAGACGTAGAGAAAAGCGCACTCGGACCCAAAATCTTTGTACTTAAACCATGATGTAAATGAGTAGATTTTTAATAATAATCAAAGGGAGCGCTGTATTTATTACTCTTATTCACACGGACACAAACACACATATACATTTAGAAAAATCTGCCTTAGAAGATAGATGGTTTTTTTCTCTCTATTTTAAGAGTTACTTATTTTAAAATAAGGATCAATCTCGTTACTAAGGGAGAACGTAAGAGAATTAGTTACAAAGATTTTTTGTGTTTTTGAATTGTTAATTATATGCGAAAAAATTTAAGGATTTAACAGGGGCTTATGGTGTATTCAAAATTTTTATTGGGAAAGTGATTGAAACGAGTGCATCCTAAGTTTTGTTAAGGGAAATCGAATTTTTGTGGTGCCCATCGAATTATTTGTGAAAATGGCACTAATTTTGATATTTCAATGGATCGTGTGTGAGGAGAACAATGGAGGCACCACCGCAATCTGCGAGTGGTTTTTTCTGACCACACTGTATTATTATTGTACTGATAGCTCTCATACATATCGCTGATGTAAATTATTATTTTATACACGAAGAACGAAGAGGACAAAGTAGATGGAAGATTTTTTTTAAAGTTAAAAGTGTAGACAATAAACATTATTATTGTTTGTAAATCAATGGTCTTTAAACGCTTACTAGCAGTTCGTTCATGTAAACTTGTTGTAGGGATATTAATTATTAATATTTACGATATGAAAATATATTTAAATGTATCTATTAATTTATAATTAATTGATTAATTGATTACTAAAAAATGATTTCTATTGTCCAACCAAAGATTTATAGTTTTAGAGCTCTGCTTATTTAAAGATCAAAGTATTAAAAAAAAAGAAAATACAACTGTAATGATCTTAATAAATAATTAAAGAATAAATTCACTCATTTACAACCCTCTTCTGCAAAACAAACCTAAAGTTTTAGTTATTTGTTTTAATTAGAAAAAATTAATTACAAGTCGGACTCTTCGAACCCGTTTTCTCGAAAATTTCAAATAGCACGCCTATGATTTTTTGGACCTATCCGAAGTCAAAAAGTCTGCCGAATCTGAATCTGTTTAGTTTTTAGAGATCGATCCACAAATAACGGCGCTACAATTTTTTTAACGTACAATTTTGTGCTACAAAAATGAACCTAAAACTTCAACCCTTAATTACTCGAAAAATTAACATTGCGCCCTATACCGATTTTGCACGTATCTTATGGGAAAAAGTCTCAGGAATCCGAATCCGGGTCGCTTTTAATGATCGGATCGAAAATGAGGGCACTACGTTTTTTTTCGTGAGTCAAAGTGTATTTTTTTCTATTTATTTCGTCTTCTCAAAAATTTTGGGGGTTAAAGGGGAAGCAGGTAAGAATGGCTCCGGCTATGTAGGTTTGGGGTTCATAGAAACGTCCCGTAAAAATTTAAAGCAAATCCATTACCTAAAATTTTTTTTCCTCAAAAATACGCAAGGGGTTAAATCCATGTATTTTGGTGATTTTTGGCGATTTTGAGGGTTTTGAGTTAGGACCGGATTCCGATGCGTAGGGACTGGGAACGTTCAGATATGAAAGGAATCGACGAAATACGCAAAGACGGCAGAGTTACAGTATTTTGAAAATTAAAAATTTTAGCAAAATTTACATTTTGAAAGCTTCAAACGCGTTTTTCTCCCAGACTTAACATTGGGCCTTATTGATGTTTTTGGCCGATCTTACGCTCAGATAAACGGGCTTTCAGAATTTGAAAAGTTTTTAAAGATCCGTTCACAAATAACCGAGCTAGGATTTTTCAAAGTGGAAATTTAGAAAAAATTAATTACAAGTCGGACTCTTCGAACCCGTTTTTCTCGAAAATCTCAAATGGTACGCCTATGGTTTTTTGACCCTATCCGAAGCCAAAAAGTCGGACGAATCCGAATCTGTATAGTTTTTAAAGATTCGTTCACACATAACGGCGCTAAAATTTTTAACGTACAATTTTGTGCTAAAAAATAAACCTAAAACTTCAACCCTTAATTACTCGAGGAATTATTGTAAATTTAGGGAGTTGAAGAGAAAGCAGGGGAAAATGGCTCCGGCTATGTCAGTTTGGGGTGAATAAGAACGTCCCGTAAAAATTTAAAGCAAATCCATTACATAATATTTTTTTTCCTCAAATTTAGCAAAGGGGTTAATCCAGCGTTTTCCAAACTTACATATAGTTTGGAAACCGCTGTCCTATTGCCTAATGGACTCAACATTGATCACAATAAACAAAATATTGATAATAATAAAGGAACAAATTGTAATGCTTTTGTATTGTGTGACCGGTTTCAAGCCAGTTTGATCGCATCAAGGGGTTGATAACATTAACCGTGATCACATTAAGCGGCGTCTACTGTATTCGAATTCTAAATAAACATACAGTTGACGACAACAGTTTAAGACAAGTCGATAAACTTTTTGAAAGAAAGTACTCAAAGTCAGCCCTGAGACTATGTCAACTGGTTTTTTTCTAGCGAAACTAAAGAAGACGGTAAGCGATTATGGCCTTTACAAGAACTCCCCCTCCCCTTCGATCTTTGTTGTATATAACGAGATAAAATCGCATTATTTGCTAAACGTCTAGTTTTCAAGGGCACCAACTGGTTGTACTTTTGTCCTTTTTATCTTGGAAGAACCAAGGAATTTAATTCTCCAGAGAGAATATTAATAAACAACAAACGGTTGGCACGTCTGTCAAGAGATGGCGGCAGGAGTTGCTCGAATCGAATTTAAACCAAGAGGGCGGCAACTTTAAATAGGTACAGATCTCTGTTTTGCAGCAAGTCATGATCAATACATTTAGGTCAGTAATTTCGCAACGAATACACATTAAGTTCGAGGCAAAAACCAAATCCCTTTTCGGCTTTAAAAAAGAGAAACAAAGGCGCTCGGTGTTATAATAATAAATAAATAAAAGTTTGTGACAGAGTCGATGTTTGAACAATTAAAAGGCTGTGATAATGGTGAAGATCTAATCGAATGCTTTCAGTTTCAGAGGTCTAAAGTGTAGAGGTGTATATGCGAGTGCGTTACTGTGTTCGAATATTGGTCTAAAATGATATGGTCTTGACTGTACGTTTCTTTTTGGCAATTTCGGCCCAAATGCGTCAAAAATGCGACCTAATGACATAACCATAAAATTAAAAAAAGTGTAAGACAAAGCAGCAAATGGACAAACCGTTAAAATGGACGTTTTTGCGCAAGAGGACGCTGTTGAGAATTTTTTAGCGGGAGACGGAAAAGATGAATTCAACAATGAGCTATTGTTGTCTCACGTCGATGATGAAAACGACGACATCGAGTTCAAAAGGGAAAATATTTTGGAATGCGGCAATTTGGAAGAGAATGTGGCTAATTGCGAATTGAACGGTAACGCCGAAACCGAAGCCAGCAAAGAAGAAAAAAATGTCACGGTGGACTTTAAACGTTACCGCCGAAATTCCTTGGCAAACGCCTTAAAAAAAAGAAGCATTCGATGGTAAGTACATTCGCCACAAAAAATTATAAGCAAACCAGGTCAAGGTGTTCCGTAGCCATTGTTGCTAAATACTAAAGATAAGAGATTTATTTATCTGGCCTTCTCTATTTGTTTCTGATCCCACAGAGTGCCCGTTGCACGGTAAACGTTGGTCCAAATGCGTTTCGAACTTTAAATGCGAGAAAAAAAGGCATAGACCGTCTGGTCCATTGTGCTTTTTGACTATTTCCAGTCCCTCGTCTACGGGCTTAAGATATTTCTATTGCCCCAAAGCATTAGGAGGCTTCGTTCGTCGGATTCCTTAAATATTTCCGCATCGCACCCCCTTTCTCTTCGAATATTTTTTTCAAAAGCAACGTATCAACAAACTGCAAGAGAATTAAATTTAAAAATTAAAACTTCTATCGATGTTCCCTGCCGGCATAATCGGTTGGCCAAAAAAACCAACCCCTCGATTGCAATTAAGGGTCGGTGACTCATGAAGCGGTTGCCGCCGCAGTCTGGATTCTCTCATCTCTTGGATCAATAAAATGGAGAATCATACACACACACGACCCCCCTAGGGCCTCGCCCTAAAACCTTCCGAATCAAAGGGCGATCTTCTCGATGCCGGGGGTGGACGCGTATGTGCATTTCGGTGCGATTAAGACGAAAGAATGCAGAGAAAAGTGGGAAAAAAAGGGAAATGCGTTTTCTGGAATCTTCTCACGGATCGATGGGTTGCACGAGCTTGAACGATGTGATGGTGACGCCTGTGACGTCACCGGTGCTCGGATTGCTTACGAGAGGGGGAACGCAACATCAGCCTATTCGGAGTCGGTTAGTTCGGCTTCTCTTCTGGTCTGGCAGCCTTACGACGTTCTTTTTGCCCGTTAATTTTCTGTTCGAAGGTGGGGCCGACGAAGGGAAATAACCGTTGCTCTGCGCGTCCGTTTTTTAATCTGGTGCGTGTATGTGTGTTTATGTGATAAGGAAAAGTAGTCCTATCGATTTCGTTTTGTTCTAATGTTTTCCCATTGGAAAATGTGAAATTCAAAGGTCACGAACTCGTAGACCTTGGTACAAAGTGCAGTGTTACCGGCTATTTCGAATAAAGCGTTTCCATTTTCTAAACGAGCATTGTTCTTTTACGTTGGTGACGTCAAGCCAGAAGGGACGAGCAGGTAGAATTTTTTGGAAAGTGGTGATCTCCACGCTGGGTTGCGAAGCATTGTAACGAATGCTCCAGTGGCGCGCGGGTTTGCTTTGACCTTTTCTTGATCCGTCCTCAATTCAAGTGGGTGTTTCGTCCTCGGCCATTATCTGGTCCCAAGGCAGCAAAAAAAACAAAACAACAAACCAAAACGTGCTAGAGTTATGCGAAAAAATGCCGCAGTGTGCCGTCGCAAATTGTAACAACACTCACAGGAAGACCAAAGGGTGTTCCGTTCGCTATCATCGCTTTCCCGGAGATCCTGTGACCAGGACTTTATGGCTGAAAGCATGCGGCAAGCCGGTTCACAACTGCGCCACTGCGAGGGTCTGCTCGAGGCACTTCACGCACATGAGCTACGAGCGAGACATGCAACACGAACTTCTAGGTCTGCCCACCAAATGTCGGCTCAAAAAGGGGGCACTTCCTGTCGTTAATCTCCCAACCTCGCATCGAACGCCCGTCGAAATTCCAATTAGCGAGAGGAAAAAGATCGCAGTACTTTTGGCCGTTGGACTTATCCCCAATCTCCAAAATGCCCATTGGAAATCTGGCGGTCTTCCTCAAGAGTGAGTAAGAAACTATCTCTCTGTCTATCTCTCTTTCTCGTTCGAGTTTCACTTTTACGCCGCGTCCTTCTACGTTCCCCTCCAGGTCAATTCCCCCAGGTCTCTGACCTCGTTGCGAAGCCTCCCACAACGTAGTTCGAAACCCTGGACAACGTACAAAACACGTGCCCACCACATGATTCACTGGAGGCCAGTTGCATGAACGCGATTGTTGTTGACGAAACGCTCCGTTTTTCTCGCCATGTAATTTTGTAACGTTTTCTTTTCAGTCTTAACAAGATGCACGTGATGGAGGACGTAAGAGAAGGATCTGACGTGCCCGGTGCCCAACCCTCCTCCCCTGGACACGCGGAGCAACGTCCCACCGTCGAAGATCATTCCGACGAGGTGATCGTCAAGGAAAACGGGAGCGAGACGGACGAGCCTTCCATAGGCATCACGAACGGCACAGAAGAAACAGTAATTAAAGAAGAAATTAAACAGGTCGAAGATGAGATCGTCGACGTCGTTGGTATCAAAGAGGCCGATGGCGAAAGTAGCCTTCCTTTGGACGACGCCGCCAGCAACGACAGTGCCGAAGACAATTCATTTTCCAAAAGAAAATTGGAAATGGAAGAGACTCCGTCGAAAAGATTGCGTTCCGAATTGGAACAAAATTATATTCTAAGAGATAAGTTTTTTAATGATTACGTCGACACTGCTGGATGTTCTTCGGTGCAACAGATCCAAACAAACATGGATCAGCTTCTTTCCGAAGTTCGCACCCTCAACGAGCTAGCTAAAGAAAAAGAGAAGGAATGGAACAACATAATTCATCTGAAAAAAATCAAAGAAGAGTTACTGCTTCGCATACAGAGAAGGAAGCAGGTCCTAATCTTAAGCAACGACAAAGTGGAGTGGAATGAGACTGAGGAGGTCCCCGAGGACTTGGAGAGAACCAAAAGTAAGCAAGTCGGTGGAAAAAATAGTGTTACCAGTGCAAATAGTGGTGGCTTGATGATTTTTTCTACCTCTGGAAGTTCTGGTTTTAAGGACACCCTAACCACAAAACAAAAAAATTTGTTAAAGCAGTTTCCTAATACGATAATTGAGATCAATGGACAGGGTGGGGATTTAAAACAGAATCGCCAAAGACCAGTGTTAGATGTTCAATCGATTATTGCAGATTACAGACAACGGCATCCAGAAGCGGTACCAAGAAGGGGGCGACGGATTCGCTCGATTTTAAATACACAAGGTGATTGTTCAATGGGTAACAAGAAAAGGCATGGAGGAGTAATAAGCTTTTCCTCAATTTTGTTAGGTTCCGGGGCGCAAGTCCGACAGAATTTGAATGCTTCCAGCATCGAAGCCAACAGTGAACTGGGATTACTTCTCACAGCAGTCGATAGTGTTAGTATTCATTTTTTATTAACTTTTCCCACCTTTTTTCTTTTTCATTTCTTTAAAACGAAACAGGCTAAACAAACCGGTACAAAAGCACCGAACGATGGACAAAAACAAATTGATACGGCATCATTCAAAGATGTGTTAGTTCAATTTGCTAAATTATCTCGGCACGATCAAGATCTGTTACAAACGGCCATCAAGCCAGCGTCGTATACCGAAGTTACAGTTCATCCTGTTCCACCACATACCCAATCTTCTTCAAACTCTTTACTTCATGGTATTTTAACAAAGGTAATACTTTTTTGATTTTAGTTCCTTAATCTAACTAATTGGACGAAGCTAAGTACAAATCCTTTCATTAATATTCAGTTCTATCATGCACCCCTTTGGTGTGTTCACGAAAGCACAAAAACTTAAAATAATGGACTGTTTTATTTCAGGCGCAGTCATCGAGGTCCGACAATAGCAAGTCAACCTTTAGTCCCACTCTTGCACGATTACTAACGGCCCCAGAGAGAGCTGCTACAAGTTCTCCACATTCGAATAACAACGCAAACGCTACTGTTTCCATATCTGATATGTTAGCCAATAATAAGGTATCCATCAATTATTCTAAATAGATGTAATACTAATTGTGCTGTTCTTTAGGCGAGAAATGAGATTACCATTACGCCTGTCGGTGGACAATTTGATTTGAGCGCCAAAGAGAAACACGCAGTAAGTTTATAATACGCTCTATAATTTAGTAAATATTAATTAAGTGTTTGCAAAACAGGAGGACGAAGAAGGTGAAGATGGTACCGATCGTTTGGTGATCGACGAGAGTGACACATTAGACGCTCGTAATCGCATGGATAACAGTTCGGATGCTGGGGATGAGGTGCCCCAGTGTCAGGGTTGTAATCAAAAGCCTGCTCAATTCGTGTGTGCTGGTTGCGGTAATCAATGGTATTGTAGTCGGGAGTGTCAGGTATGTATTCGATTTCTATTGGAGAAGTTATCTAATCGATGGCATTTAGGTCGTGGCATGGGATGAGCACTCTGAAGTGTGCTCAGGTTAAATTTGTTTCGTCTTTGTACATCAACGAGAGGTGAATCTGAACAAGATAAATAGCCAAAGACTGGAGAGATCGAAGAATTTTCCTATGGCTCGTGTTACATTTTGTTAGCCTTCGACGAGTAATTAAGTTGTTTTAAAATTTATTTTGCTTTAATTACGAGGCTAATGATTCTGTTCCTAATTTGTAAGACAATTGTTTCGTGTAAAAGTATTTTCAATTTTTAGTTCTTTTGTATGAGTAGGAGTTACTTAATTCTTTATCTTACTTGATAGCATTACAGATTAATATTAAGGAGTACTTTAAGGGTAGTTTTTATTACATTTTTGTGCTAGTCAATTTATTTTAAATGAAGTTACCTTTTGTAAAGAAAGCCTTTTAACCAATTAAATTTTAAAATTAGTTTTTTGAAGTGCCATTGAGTATAAATATATGCATAATCAGACATGAAAAAAAAAGCTAACGGTGAATTTAAAAGTTAAGGTACTCTGTGATATCAAACATTTTTGCAGACTTTATTTATCAGCCCTCATGAAAATTTACTACCAAATAGAATTTCTTTCTTAATTTGTTTTTTATTTCATTTTTAGCCACCCTTCATAGGACTTCACAGAAGCTACAGCGACACATTTCAAGCTCACTGGCAAGGGGATGCAAAATTAATTAAAGCAACTCGGAAGAACCTTTATCAAAATGGTCGAATTTACTAATTTTGAATTTCGTAGCAATAAATTATAATAAAATTACGTTGGAACAAACAATAACAATCTTGTAGAAGTTATAAAACTATATGTCTATTGTATATTCAAATTATCGTCAATTTAAGCTATGTGGCACCACCTACTAGTAACTTCGCACACTTCTAATTTGAATTGCTGTTATAACAATTAACTTTTAACGTTATTACGCGACTATTGTTGATCTAAAGAAGAGCTATCAATGTTGGCATTTAATTTTAATCATTTTTTTGCCATTAAAAATTCCAAACTAAAAAAATAAACTTTAAGCAATTAAGGCTATAAACAAATAACATTAAATTGAAAATCCTGAAATAACAAAACAAAATTATTAGAAAACAACATTAAAGTATTAATTGTGTTTTTAAAAATAAACCAACCCCGTTGTAGCGAATGCCCACCCCACATTGCTGAAGATTTTTTTGAATATGTTGACGCACGAGAAACGCAAAAAGGGCGGACATGTCTTTGCCATGCCAGTAAAATAAATAGACGCAAATAGATGATCTATATAGACGCAGAAGCCCAAGCCTGGGCACAACCCTTAATGGCATTATGCTTAAATGCCCAATAAACAACCCAACGATGGTGAAAATACTGATGTTTTGCTGAACGAATGCTGAAAAGTTTGGGGATTATCTAAGCCACCCTCTTCCGCAACCTTAAACCCGACTATACATTGAATTTTGAAAAAAAAAGCAAAGTAGCTAAGTCAAGTTTAAAGTTGCAGCATTCAAAATCGCGAAAATCTAAGGGTGCCCCAATACCCAGCTAGCGTGGCATGGGGCGGTACACAAATATACAGTTTGTTAGAAAAAAACATTGTGCTTGCAGACGAAAGAGACTAACCAATCTTTAAATTAAGAAGATATATATTTCAAAAATTATTTTTTTTGAATGAATATAAAAAGCAAAAGACTAGCCTCTCCATCTGTGTCGCAGACAAAAATATTGAGTCTCAATAAACGGAAAATGCTCTCCTTCTTGAGTTTTCAGGGGTTAATTAAATATAAATACAAAAAAATGGCGAGGGGGCAAAGGGACCTTAAAAAGACAACAAGCCCAAAAACTCAAAAATTTAAGCATTTCCGTTCGCAAACATCGAAGCATTTAATGCTATATTTGCGCTTTATTGAGTCAATAAAGAAAAAGGAAAACATAGTGGAAATGCAGCTTGGAAAACTAAGTTCTCTTCAGGTACACCCCCACTAGTTTTGCAAAAAATAAATGTTGCAGCGGTGTTTTTGGTGTTTTAACGCACAAACCTCTTTGTTTATTTTTTTATAATGTTTTAAAAGTTTAGTTGAATACTTCTGTGACTAATTTAAGTATTACATAATTTTAATTTGTAGTTAATGTTGTTTTTAATTGATAAACTATTAATTTAGAATCAATTTTTTTTTATTTAAGAATTTATAAATGTTTGCTAATGAATTAAGGGTTCGTTCAAATCGAATATTGATTCCCAAGTCCCAATAACATATAAAGCTGAGTTGTTTATTAATTTAATTTAATTTATTAATTTAAATTATTGAAAAGCAAAAATTTACTTTGTGAATCTTTAAGTGCTAGTAATTACTCTTATTTAGTTTAAAACTTCGATCAAAGTTAAAAAAAGAAAACTAATCTTTAAGATATACTTTTATAAGTGCAGCTGCCACTTAACAAAAATTAAAAAAGAACAAAAATCTAACAATATAATTGTTATTGTTGTTTAATTCAAAAATAGTTTTTAAAAGCAATCACATTATGGGAACTTTGGAATCAGCATTAATTTTGAACGAACCATAAAACTGTAAAATAATATTGTAACAAATGTATTGATTTTTGGAAAATTATGAAAGTGAAATTTTGGTACATTTAAGTATCAGAAACACTAAGTAATAAATAGTTGTTGGTCCAAAAAAAGCTTGTGCAAAATCAATAATCTAATTACAAAATTGCAAGTTAATTTAATAATCAGATTTTAAGTTGTCTTTTTTTGTATTCCTTATTTTAATATTCAACTCTTAATTATTGGATTTTTACTGCAATAATTAATAGTTAATAATTGCTATCTCCTGGCACATAATCAGTAGTAAAGATAAATTGAGTACACAATTTGCTTTTTAGACTTATCAAAAGCAAAAATTGTTAGATATCAAAGTGCACATAAGAAGGCTTGATGAGAACCAACAACTTATGTTTCAAAATACATTTAAAAACAGTAAAAGTCTGTTTTTAATTTACACAAATTAATAAATAGTCACAGCAAAAATTTGAAATTAAAACAAAGCTACATTTAAATTATTTATAATAATTAATAAATAATTTTGCATTAAACTCAAAGCACAAACATTATAAAAACGAGGTATTCATTTGAATATAACCGATTGGAGCCTTAAAACTGCAAAGTATTATCAAAAATCTTAAATTTTGGTAATGGCTGCGTGGATGGCATTATCAACAAAATTATGAAAATGTACAATATCAAAAATAAGCAAAATCTACAAGAAACCATTATAAATGTCATCCACAACACCCAAATAATGTTTAAAAATTTAAATACATTATTAAATCATTTAATTATGCATATTGAAAAACCAATAAATAATTTTATGAATTTATGTTGTTCCTAAACAACCCTTCTTTCAGAACGGCGCATTTACGATGCCCCTCGCTATCGGCGATTCACCAAGACTCCTCGTTAGCCCGAAGCCCGTTCAATGTTCTGAAAGATAACGCAAATAGCTAATTCGCGAAGTTAAATGTTTTAAGGCTCCTGGACACCAAAAACACCAGCTGCAAGAGACAAATTCCAAAGACTTATCAGAGCTGAAGCTTCGTATCCTCTTCTCCCACGCTGGACGAACCTACCGTGATGTCCTTTGTATTAGAGATGATTTCACAATGTGGGGTTGTGGAGCTGACCACTATTGCATTCCTTCCTCGTCCTCCTGGTCCAGGGCTGCCCTCGCTTCAGGAATCCTCGTCCTTGATTGACCATCAGCAACATCCGACACTCCCGCACATTATCCTCTCTGGATATCACTTTTTAAAGAACGCACGATTTTAATTTAAAGGGGACCAAATTACACATTTAAGACTGGGAGGACAACACTCGGTTATAAAACTACGTTTTGCAAATTCGAACTTTCCGGACACACAAACGACGTTACTAAAAATCGCGTCGATTTCCACGAAAAGAAAATATCGAGGCACGCGGGCCTTATTCGTGCTGAAAAAAAAAGGCCTTAATTGCTCGTGAGAGGTGGCCAACTCCTCACGATATTTCATTTGACCTGTATTTACTTTCAAGATTTCTCTTGGTGTAATACAACCCTTAAACTCCTGAAAAAACCATTTGCAGTAGTCAAGATCTGTCCAGGTCGGTTCCTGAAGAAATGATCCCAAAAGGAACTTCAAAGGGAACTGAAAATAAAACAGCACTTGCATAATATGTTGAAAAACCACCCACAGTTTGGTTTTATCTCGATTTCATCCCTTGCGACCTAAAATAGTTACTCAAAAAGAAAACAATATGTTTCACAAATACAAAATTTGTGTGTGTTATGCAATCAACTTCAATGCTGGATAATACGAATTAGAAATCATAAGTAAAATCAAAATTATGCGAAATCACCAGAGGTATTAATTGAAACAGCAAGAAATTAGCATTATTTTGAACATATGTATAACTGAAATGGGGTAAAAAAAATATTATTATTATTATTTACCTATGTTTAACAGTGGAACTGATTCAGATGCCAAACGGGCTTTAATACACGTCTGCTTTGTTCACAGTTACATACACAACTCATTCATAAAGCCAAATTCGAAAGTGTTCTGGAATAGTCGATAAGCAGACCGTTCGACCGTCGTTATCACATGCAAAAAACTTGGCCCCTGACGTCACATGCACCTGCGTTTAAATGAATTGATTGTGTGAATTATATTCCAAAATTCTTTAAGAGTAATTTACAAAGCGTTATTACCAAAAAAATAATTTGTAATTACCCATAGGACCATCTTTGAAAAACAATAATTAATTTTGGAAACCCGTAAATATTAAAAAAAAATTAAGGAATTACTGCAAATCTCCAATTTAACCAAATTGACTACAACATTGGCATATACGAAAATTACAATGATTAATAATTGGTGCAATTAAGATATTACCCATGGACATAAAATATAGTTACCAAACCAACTAGTTGCCTTTGTAAGTCTTTTACTGCTTAGCGGTTCCCTTTGAGAAACTTCACGGGCCAAAAGAATACAGCTGCACCAGTTATACTTTTCGGAAGCATGCCAATGATAAAAAGCATAGCGATACAACTAATTATTCTTCTTAAGTCTCCATGTTTATGGGTGCAACTGGAGACCTGGCTATTAAAGGACATGTACGAAAGACAATGCATCCATACCCTAAAAAATACAAATATTACTAGCTTTTATAAAGCACAACAGTATTCAATTTAACTGAATTGCAATTGATTTGTAAATTTTAACTAATTGCCAGAATAACATAAATACACATACATATATGAAAAACCACCATACAGAAAGAAAATGCAACAACTAACCTATGTATTACATGTTTTATGTTGTATACCTCAAATTTTTATTGCATATTAACTGCAATGCATTTCTCCAATTACCAATAATCATTGCACACAATATTTGATAAGAAGGCATCAGTAACCCGAAGTGCATAGCCTGGCATTGACATCAAACGGTTTCAAAAACTTCCTAATGTAATCTAAAAGATACATACCATATACATGGTAGAAAATAAAGAAGTATAAAGTAGATAAAGCTTGTGCTGGTGTAACAACTGAATTATTATTTGTCCTTGACAAATCCCATCTTAAAGATTCAAAAGTATTCAATGGGGATACTTTAACAACAAAGTCTATCCAAAAATACAATTCCTTCGCTGCTCTTGAGACTAATTGACAGTATTTTACTATAATTTTCCACCAAATTGCAAAATGTAGAAGATATCGGTTATCATGTGAATTCATCGAACTTACTCTAAAACAGTTACAAAGATACAATAACATGTTAACTGACAAGTTCCTTATTAAACATTATCAATATTACCAATTAATATTGATCCTACTCTTATAAATCATGCCTCTAACGAATTACATTAACTTCAACACAATGGATTAGCCCAGCTACAGTTACAAATTAATAGCATAAATTTTAACCCTTAACTGATAGAATCGCTTACCACGTATTGAATATACAATAATTACACTAATTATTAACTTATTAAACACTTATTTTAATTAATATTGCAACAAAACGACAAATAAATGTCCATAAGATAAGCACTTGCAATTGTTTGAATCATAGCGTTGTAACGCTAAGCAGTTTAACCACTACCAACTGTAGAATTAAAAAACTAACAGAATTATATAAATTTACCTTAGTTTAACGAATTATTCGCTAATAATATAGATTTATAAAATATATATTATAATAAAACACGTAGTAACCAGAGATTTCACAACTAACTAATAAAACCAAGTAATTAATTTCACTGAATTAAATATCAGAAAGTGCATTCATATGCCATCTATGAGAAACTCACTACACTACTAATTTGAATTATTTTAAAAATTTGAGAATTACTTATATTTTAAAGCTTAAATAATGCTCAATTAAATATAAATTCAACTATAACTGATTTTATATAAATAATTAAGGTATTAATATACTTTAAGCTTAAAACGTAAAATAATGCGATTCAAAAATAATTCAGTTGATTTCTCCAAATATTAACAATTAATCAAAATCGTTTCTGTTTTTAAAAAACTTACAAACTTTCATAGAACATTAAACATGCCGTTAAATAAAAAAAATAGTTTTCAAAGCACTATCTTTAAAATATAGTACTTAAGGTAATACTTTAAAGAGACATGTACGATAACTTATTTTGAACTTCAAAAACGTATTTATTATCAACTAATCATTGCATTGTTTAAGCTATTTGGATTTTAATTCGTTTATGGCTAAAAGAACAAGCTTTATGTGTGCTTTTACATGTGCTGCCTGTTGCCTAAAGAAATCAATTTCTTTTTTTAAATATTTCATCCTAATGGCTATATATTTGTTCGCTTCACAATACTGCATTTCTAAAAAATATCCACAGCCTATATCTACCAATACTTTATCCAACTGATCTATATTTGCAATTGCATAAATTCCTATTCCAAATTCAAAAGTGGTCACTTGTTCATCAACTTTCTGCTCTGCCATGTGTTCTGCAAAGTTCTTTAATTCTTGCCAGGATTTATATTTGTCGCACTTGAGATTTAGCAACAGCTCTATATCTTTTAAATCCTTCTTCAATTTAGTTTCAATGAATTCGTCGTACTTTGCTATTTTATCTTTGATTTGTGTCATTATAAAAAACCCCTAAAAATTTATATTAACAGTGTAATACTATATTTCCTTAAATATTAATATATTTACTTGAAATTGTTGTAAATCAGATACAAACAATTAAAACGATAAGGTTCTTAAAATTAATGGTTATGTTTACAACTATCGCTGTTGCAAACCCCAAAATGTCATATCCTAAATTTCTATTTATTGATGTTCTCTGAAAGATGAATACACAAACAAAAAGAAATAGAATGGGGGACACTCTCTTACTTGCTCTTTCTGCTTTCAAGGCCTTTGACTCAGTTTCACTCAGACCCTAGAACTGTTAACGTTTCTTTTCATCCCAAATTCATTGAACTTCAAAATAATAGGTGAAGTAGATACAGCAGTTCCTATGTTTATGTTTAATCTAATAACAAATCTTCATTAAATTCCATGTATAATCAATTCCATACTCCATAAATATTTTTATTACATCAAGCATGATTCATTGTAATTATCCTTGGCCTTATTACTCAACATAAAATGCGGAATTTCCACTAATTATTTCTACCTAAAAAAAACAAATATTAATTTCATGGTAAGTGCCTTGTATTTAGTTTCTAATTCGAGTAATAATTGCAGCTACTTTGACTTCACAACTAGAAAAGTTATAAGAAAACATGGCTGTAAGTAGTCTTACAATCACGTACACAAATCATTAAAAAGAATAATTGCAGAGAACCCCTACAGTATACCCAGCAGATCACTTCAGTGTAGCAGAAGATGCTGAAACCCTCAGAGGAGCCATGAAAGGTCTTGGAACAGATGAAGAAACCATCATCAATATCCTAACAAATAGATCAAACAGACAACGAAGACAAATTGCTAAATACTTTGAAGATGAGCTTGGAAGGGTATGTTCCTTTGTTTATATGTAGAAAGTAGAATTACCTCTGCCTATTCCCTTAGTTCTTCAAGTATTGATCTCAGTGCAAAGGCACACCCCTTACATAGCTCAAGGTTATCCTAACAAACAATTTATGAAAACTTTTTAAGGATCTCATTGATGATCTCAAAAGTGAACTTGGGGGACACTTTGAAGAAGTAATCGTAGGCCTAGTGCTTCCACCAGAAGATTATTTATGTAAACACCTCCACAAAGCTATGATCGGTGCTGGAACTGATGAGGACACCTTAATTGAAATCATTTGCTCCAGGAATAATGATGAAATCAATGTTCTTGTTGAAGCTTATGAAAAAAGTAAATTTAATCCTAAATCTTGTTAGAAAAATTAATCATAAATCTCTTTAAGAATATGATAGGCCACTGGCTGAGCAGATGTGTGGAGAAACCACAGGAGATCTTCGCAGACTACTAACATTTATAATAACAGGCACTCGAGACAATGGCAATGATGTAGACGTGGCCAGAGCTCGAGAACAAGCTGAAGAATTGTACAATGCTGGTGAAGGGCAATTGGGAACCGAAGAGAGTACCTTCAGTAAAATTCTAGCACATGAAAACTTCAATCAGCTCCGCCAAATCTTTGAAGAGTACAAAGAAGTCTCAGGCAACACCATTGAACAAGCTTTAAGACATGAAATCGATGGAGACTATTTAAAAGCTCTCATAACAATAGGTAGCCTAATTAGATTTCTATGAACTGCATTTAAATGTAATATTGTTTCAGTTGAGTGTGTCCAATCTCCTCCAGCATACTTTGCTAAAAAGCTGTATGAAGCCATGATTGGAGCTGGTACCGATGATACAACCTTAATACGTGTAATAGTCAGTCGAGCTGAAATTGACTTGGGAACTATCAAGGAGGAATTTGAAAGGATTTACGATAAGACTTTGGAAAGCATGGTTGGGGTCAGTATTTCATAATTCATTCCTTACAGGATTACTAATTGTAATTTCATAATTAGCAGAATGAAACCTCGGGAGATTACAAAAGAGCTCTAATTGCTCTCATCCATTAATGTTTGAAAGGAAAGTTCGTAAGACGCTTGCAACAGTATTTTATAGTAGATTTGCTTATAAGCTAGTATTTTTAGAAAAAGGATCGAGTTACTACTTCCATAAGCACATTACGAAATTTATCTATTTTAATATTGTAATTATGGTCAAAAAATATATTCTAAAGACCCAAAATTATGCTTAAAATTTAAGAAACGTGTACCTGCTAATAACAATTTTCCTTGATCCAATCTAAGTATTTAAAAACTCTTGTGAAAACATCTGGTTTTCCTTTGGCACAAGGATATCCCCAGGAGACGACGCCAATTTGAGTTCCATTGGCAACCAAGGGCCCCCCTGAATCACCCTAAAACTTTAAAAATTGTATAATTATATTTAATCGAGTTTTCAACTTACGTGACAAGCTCCTTCTCCTAATTTAGTAAAAGTACATATTTGGTAATCAGTAACTTCTTCGTCAGGATGCTGTGTAACACATATTTTGTTATCAATTGATTTTAATTTAATTGCTTGAAGCTTATTGGGGATTTTACCAGGATACTACAATAACAATTTGAATTAAACAAGAATTAAATACATTAGTTTTATACCGTCGTTGTCCCCCAACCACTTAGGATTAAAATAGTGCCTTCGGGTGTGTCATGTAATGGTAAGTCAATTCTTTTAATGTATTCACCTAAATTTAAAGGTTCTTCTAATCTGATTAATCCTATATCATTTGCTACAGTATTAGAATTATAAGAAGGGTGAGGAATTAATTGCTTTGCTTTAACCAATTGTCCTCCTGTATCCAATGCGATTGTTCCCACAAGAACTTTGATATTGTAGACTTTTTGTCTACAAAAGGAATCAATTCATGTTATAAAATTAATTAAAAACGACTTACTCCTGAATACAATGAGCTGCTGTTAATATTACATTCTCACTGATAATGGATCCACCACAAAAATGTTTACCTTTTCTTTGGAGTGATACTTGATAAGGAAATTCACCATCCTTAGCATCTACACCACCTACTATTCTTTGGTCATCTGCCCCTATAAGTTTAATTTAAAATTAATCCCAGATTGGCTATGACGTTCCATAAAATATTTACCTGCAAAAGCAACATTGAGTAAAGCAATTAAAAGCAACATATTTCAGGAGCAGTGGAATTTTCTAAAATTTAAACCTTTTATACAAAAAACGAGTAATTGAATTTCATTGTCACAGTTTGTGTTCTATTGAATTGATAAGTATTCAAATTTTGTTTAATAGGGCGCAAAATTCAAACTACCTAAATGCAAATTATAACGATTAAATTTGCCCTTAAATATTCCTATAATTTAAAAAAATAATCTAAAGTTATTAATAAAAATCTTCTTCCACCGTTTTTGATTCCTGATCCTTAATTTGGTCTTGGTTGTTGTACATATCGGCAATTTGCTGTGCCGAAGTGGCATCTTCAACTCCTTTATCGTCTCTGATTCGCAGAAAACGTGGAAATCTCAAAGAGATTCCCTTTTCGGGATCCACCTTCAAGAAAGCACTTCAATTAATAGTTTCGTGCTTTAGAGATGCTTACTATTCCAATGCCGGCTCGATAGACAGGAGATAATGAGAGATCGGCACATTTAACTTCCCACACTTGAGCCACATCAAACCACTGATCAGGCTGATGAGAAGTATCATACCTGTAATAAGATTTGGGTTCTGATATAACGTGCTTTTTGAAGAATTCTGTATGTGTTTGAAGAACTTCATCACTAAAACCAGTCCCAATCTAAAACATGAATTTAAAAAATTAAAAATAAAACAATTTTGCTAGCATTTACTTTGCAAATGCTTTGGTACTCTTCGTTATCCTTGTCGTAGCATGCCAGAAGAAAACCACCGTATGTCCCAGTGCGTTTACCTTTCCCGAAATATCCACCTATTACAACGACATCTAAAGTATCACCAACTCCTTCTAAATAATCCTTTTTTAATTTGAGCCAATTTAAAGAACGTTTTGCTATTTCATAAGATGCATCCTCTTCTAATGTTTTTACCATAAGACCTTCGCATTTACCTTAAAGACAAATTTTTAAATAATGTTATTAATTTAATTTAATTTATAAAATACCCTTAACACTTTCTTCAAGAAATTCCTGCATTTCTTCTATTGCGTTCGTATCTAAAGACTTGGCAAACCACCACTGCCCTTCAACTTCAACAAAATGTGTCTTCAGCAACAAACGTCTTTCAACAAAAGGCTTACGAACAAGAGATTCTCCATTCAAATACAACAAATCAAACATAAAAACACATACTTGAACTTTAATGTCTTCTTCGTTGGCATCCTAAAAAAAATTTTTTAATAAAACAAACCATTAGAAAAATGTAGTGCTCACTTTACGTTTCCTAGTGCTAAGTATTTGAAACGGTAAGATCTGATTATTTGCCTTATCCCAAGCTACAGCTTCACAGTCAAGGATGCACGATTTAACATTCTCAGTTTTACAAGAATCTAATCTCCTGATAATATCTGGGTATTTTGTAGTTGTATTTTCTTGATTTCGACTGTAAATGCTAACAATTCCTGTTTCATCAATGTGTATTTGAGCTCTTTCCCCATCGTATTTCCATTCACAAGTAAACTTAAGTCCATCGAATCTTTTTAAAACTTCGTGCACGCCCTTTGAGGGGTGTGCAAGCATAGGCTTTAATGGAATGCCTGGTGTTAGCTTACAATGCTCTGGGAGCGCAATAATGCCCTTAGATAACAAAACCGGTATGACTAAGTCATAGTTTGGGCACTCCGAATAAGTAGTTTTTAAAATACGGGCCAGTTGATCGTACTTTTTTTTGAAACAATCTGAGGATATACCTTTCGAAACATCCAAGGTTTTTGGGGGGAATTTTCGATTTGGGGGCGACTTAGCACAAGCTAAAGCAAGAGCCTGAAGTACTGAAGGTTCAGCTAAACCTATCCTGAGTTTCCCAGCTAAAGAACGTATCAAATATCGCGCTTCACAATTCCTACACGCGACGAACATGCTTTGAATTTTCTCCACCTTTTTTGTTTGTGATGCATGGCCTGTCATTTTAGCAACGTCTTTAAGTTTCTCAAAAACTTTTACTACTGTCAATGGAGCTGGTTGGAAGATCATACGTTGGTTGCTGCGTGACTGTTCAGCTACCAGTCCCAGATCACCCACTGCTTGAGCATCTGCTTTGATTTGTGCAACAGTTCGTCCCGTTGATTGTGCTATTGCTTTCATTAAATTTGTTTCGGCTATCCCAAGCTCCACACCTTCATAAGCTGGTGCTAACTTATTAAGACACAAATAAACACTTGCTAACAAGTCATTAGGACTTAAAATTATAACAGAACGAAAAAAATTACTCAAAATCTCAATGATTTTCAGCCTAGCTGATACTGCTTCAATTTCATATAAAGTTCTTGCCAGTGCCATATAAGGAACGTTCTCAGAATACTTCCAAACTGCATGTAAAATAGGATCGTATCGCGAAATTGCAGGGTTATAATCTACATCATCTGAAACACCACCTAAATTATAAAAGAAGTGATCCAAGCTCGAAATATAACCTATTTTTCCATTATCAAAGGCCTGTTTATCTGGATCCGTTTCTTTGGCCAGAAACATATGTTCTGCTTCTAAATCCTCATCTGCATTCTGAGTGTTCACAGCTAAAATTGCAGCAATTTCAGGCTTCAATTTATTTCCCGATTTAATTCGCTTTGCTATAATAATTATTACAAATTAATAAAGGGTGAAATAAAGTCATTAATAGAAATACCTGTTTTACGTCGAGCAATCTCTGTTGGTGATCTAAAATTATAATTATTAATTTAATTGCTGATATCAAAGCACAACATATACCTTTCTGGCTCTGACTCCGAATTTTCATTCTCAATGATTCTTTTACGGCCTTTATTCGTTTTCGATTTAGTTGCGTTTCTAACAAAATTAAATGTATGTTGTTTGTAGGGTACATGTAAATGTTTATATTGTTTTGGTAAGATTCTAAAGACAAACATGTTTAGATTACGTACCCATTTGAACTTGGTTCGACTTCAACACGTGATTTAGAAGACAATGGAGTAAAAAATGATCTAAAATAAATAGGAATGTTATATTAACACACAAGTAATTAAAAATTATAAATAAGTGTTTTTACTTACGTTATACTTCGTTGAGACATCACCGAACAGGACAATTCCCTCCTTTTTTCTGGAGCAGATCAAAACACAGTAAAACACTTTGATTAAAACTGTAACATGAACTATTTTAACACCAAACCTCTCCTGTATCACAAACACAGAGTCAAACTACTAAATTTAAACATTAAACACACAAATTTAAGTGAATTATTTTAAAATGAAGGTTAGCGTTGTTTACTACTAAAAACTTTTAGATTGTTGGTAGCACTGAAGATCAATTAGTGACTTAGTTATTTTAGATTGCCAATGTTGGAAAATACAGATAGAGAAGTGTCAAAGTGATATAACGGTGTTGTGTTTAAGAAAATTAGTAAGAATTAAAGCTTCTATAAAACTTTAAGTGTTATAAACTGTTTTTTACGGATTTTTATAACATAAAGGTTCGTTCGTATGCGAAACTAATACTTCTTTACCTACAATTTCCGTATTATGAAGACCATCTAACCGAGTACCTAGACATGGCAGCGACACGAAAGTTGCAAGTTAAGTTTACATATTAAAGTCTTCACTAATGATTTTGCCTTTTTCTACATCTTTTCTAATAAAAGATATTATGATGGTGGTCTTCTCTCATTGCAGCTGAAATAGATAGATGTTTAAAGAAGGTTACAGAAGGTGTAGAAACGTTTGAAGATATCTGGCAGAAGGTCCACAATGCTACTAATAGTAATCAAAAAGAAAAATATGAAGCTGATCTCAAAAAAGAAATTAAAAAATTACAGAGATTACGAGACCAAATCAAAAGTTGGATTGCATCGGGTGAGATTAAAGACAAAAGTACTTTAATGGACTACAGAAAACTAATTGAAACCGTAAGCTCAATCTTAATATTATGTCTAACTTGCAGTTCATTATTCCTTTATAGCAAATGGAAAGGTTCAAAGTTGTCGAAAGAGAAACTAAAACCAAAGCTTATTCCAAAGAGGGTTTGGGTGCTGCACAAAAGATGGACCCTGCACAAAAGGAAAGAGAAGACATGTCAAACTGGCTGGTGAACTGTATCGATCAGTTAAATATTCAGGTTCGATAGAACACCATAGAGATTTCCGTTTATAATAAGTTTGATTTGCAGATTGACTCATTTGAATGTGAAATCGAATATTTATTAGCTAACAAGAAAAAAAAGCTTGATAAAGATAAACAAGAAAGAATGGACGATCTGAAAGCTAAGCTAGAAAAACATAGATTTCACATAAGAAAGTTGGAAACAATTCTTAGGATGTTAGATAATATGTCAATTGAGGTATCTAAGGTGAGAAGCTGTACATAATGGTCATCAATAATTACTAAATCTACTTATATTTCAGATTAAACAAATACGAGAGGATGTAGAGTATTATATAGATTCTTCACAAGAACCCGATTTTGAGGAGAATGAATATATTTATGATGACATTATTGGTTTAGATGAAGTTGAATTATCAGGGGTTGGTTTACCATCCTCGGCAACGACAGATAGTAATGAAACTGGGGGAACACCTACGTCAATTATTTCCGGGTCCTCACCTATAGCATCATCACCTTTGCTCAGCAATCCGCCTTACAATCATTCCAGCGATAGTTCGAATGAAGAGAAAAAGAATCAGTACAAAGATGCGCCAAAGGTTTGTTGCAAACACTGCGATCCGAAAAGGCATTAACGGTTTACTTTAAACAGCCAGTCAAACCGACAGCAGTGAGAGCCACGAGTACAAATCTAAATAGTAGCAGTAATTCCACTCTTAATTCAAGTGGTAACAGTGCGACATCGACTCCTAGCAGTAAACCAGTTTTAGTTAGCAATACCCCAAGTAAAGCGCTTTCGGTTAGAGAAAATTCACCCATACCTCAGACACCCACGTCTGGAAATTTCGCTGCCATCGCCGCTAATAATATTTCTTCCAAATCAACCACAAGTAAGCCCAAATCTGGTTGGGATAGGCTAAAAATAATTCTGGCAATTTTAGTAATGAACGAAAACGCTCTAATTTCTGTGATAAGTAGCAGTAATCAAACTGTAACGGCCTCACCAACGACTACTAGCATGGTACATCATATTATGACATCTCAACCAAGCAGTGTTCTCTCAGGACTTGTATGTAGAGCCTTTAACTCGTATATTTTATTTTACTAACGCCTATATTTTCAGTCTGTCCAAAACTCAACAAATACAATGGGCAGTATACTGAAATCTGCAAGCTTCAGTGACCACACACAAAACAATAGCACCAGTCCTGTCTCAAGTGTAAGTAGTCATACGTCGCCTCTGCCAACTATGGAATTGACGCTGCAATCTTTGAGTCAACCTATAATGAATGGACCAAGTACAGAAAACAAAGCAAGTCTAAATTAAATCAATCTTAATAGCCCGTGTTAATGTTTCATTAGATTTCAGATGGAATGTCTTCACTTAAATCGATAGCACAACAAGTGATTGACAGAGCAGGACTTGATGGAAACCAAGTAATGCTGGAAACAAGTAAAGTTCAAAATAACACCAAATCTGAAGCTCACATTCCTCCTCTGCTGGGAGTAGCCCCCTTAGGAGCTGTGCCTTTACAAAAGGAACACCAATCTCAATTTCAGATGATGGAATCTGCGTATTTTCGAATGCCACATCCCTCAGACTCGGAAAGAATTAGAACGTATCTACCTCGAAATCCCTATCACACGCCTCCTTATTACATTCAAACGCCTTTACCACATTCTGATACCTTAGAATTTTATCAAAGGCTCGCCACAGAGACTTTGTTCTTTGTTTTTTACTACATGGAAGGCACAAAGGCTCAATACTTGGCAGCAAAAGCTTTAAAGAAACAAAGTTGGAGATTTCACACGAAATACATGATGTGGTTCCAGAGACACGAGGAGCCTAAAGTAATAAACGAAGAATACGAACAGGTACGACCTCAAAATTTGTTCTAAAATGAAATAAACAAATATCATTACAGGGAACATACATCTATTTCGATTATGAGAGATGGAGTCAGCGGAGAAAGGAAGGATTTACATTCGAATATAAGTACTTAGAGGATCGAGACTTGAACTGATTAATTTTGTGTCGAGCATGATTGCGATTTTTCAAACTAAGTTTCATGTAATACATGAGTATATAAATCACCCAGCATTTATCTTAAGTGTAAATAGACAAAATAATATATGCCGGCAAGGTGCTTATTCGTAAGCCATCTTTTATTTTATGGTGTCTAAAAGAAAGTTCTAAATAATCAATAAGTGCTCCCATATATATTTTAAAATCAACAAACGTGTGTAAAAGTTATCAGTATCGTAGGAAAAAAAATCAACATACCCCTAGTACCTCCACCGATATAATTAATATGTAATCCTAACTCCTACCACTTCGTTCTTTTGAAGCATCCAATAATTTATGAGCTGGTAAGTAGACTGCAGTGCCATCTTTGTTGTTTAGGATTAAATAAGGATTTCTTATAGTATTTGTAACACCTCCTAAGGATGTGTACCCCATGTCATACAAAGAACAATAAGGAACCTTTAAATATAGTAAATAATCCCATATATCCGAATAGTGCCAATCCAGCAAAGGATTTACTCTCATCAATTGGGGCCAATCATGATCAGTCATCTACAAAAAGCAAATTCATGTTTTAATGTATTTTTGATAACACAATTTTATACCTGAAATGTCTGTAAGTTCTCTGAAAATGGATCTGTTCTTCGAGTACCCATTAAACAAGCCTTCATATTAGTTTTTGTTTCAACAATATAAGCCAATGAATCTTTAATGCTCTTTGATAATTTTAAAACGTCTAATCCATAGTATTGTTGGCATTGCAAAATAAATTGGTTTAGTTTTTGAAAAGAGACCTTGTTTTCAATGTAGACACAAAGTGGTTTGTTGTTACAAGGATAAAACTTTTGTAAAACACCTAAAGTTAGGTGAAGCAATACGGTGCAATCTTTCCCCCCATTGAAGCTTAGAAATACATTTTCTGGTTCGTAACGTTTAAAGCATTCTTCGATACACTACGAGAAGATAAAGTTAATTATGTATAAAGATGACCTATCTACAACTTACTTCTATTGCTTGACGAATGTGAGGACACTTTTGGTTGTATATTAATTGAGTAATGCTGTCGTCGGTCTCAGATCTAATTATATTATCAGACATTTCTTTAAGGCTTGCTTCATATTCAAGTAAAGCTGATAAACTATCTGAACTTATATTCATATCAAAATAATTCTCTTTTATATCATATGTAATGTTTATTTTTGAGTCGATTATAGAAGAGATATGATGATCTTTGTTGTTCATCAGGAGCTTCCTTTTGTATATTGGTTTTTTACTAAAATCGCTTAAAAAGGGATCCTCTATTAAATCTATACTTAATTTCAATTCATTGAAATCGTCAGGTAATAAAATTAAGCCTTGGATATAAAAAATTGGGAATCGAAGTACATCTGGTTGTAATACTTTCATATGCTTGGGCATATAAGCATCTCTTTCTTTCAAATTTGCAAATCTTTGAAGATTTTCATTATAAATTAAATTCTGATGGAACAGATCGGCTATTACTTGTAGAGTATGCTTTATAAAAGGACTTATAAGTATTAAAATATCACATTGTTTTATACTTGACTCGAGCTCTTCTAATAATACTGTTTCCTTATATAATACAGGTGCCACTTTGTTGACTTCGTAATTTAAATTTATCAACCGATCCTTTACATAATTAATTTCCTTACAATCTGATTCAAAAACCTTGTTACATGCCCATAAAATAGTAACAATCTTGCTCATTTTGACATAGACAATACTTGAATTTTAAACGAAACCATAGGTTCTGAAAGCATAACATATCACTAAATTATATTCTAATTGCCTTTTTTACTGATTTAATAAGCAATGTTGTAATATAATCGCTCCAAGTAGACTGATAAGATAAGGGGCACCATACAAATTATTTAAATTCAATTTTCTAATTTCTTTAAGGTTATTAAACTTAAATCTGCTTTCATTTTCAATTTATTAGACTCCCAAAGATTTCTTCTTAAACTCAGAGTAATTGAGCTTTGCTGAAAAAAAAAACAGTTAAAATTAAGAGATATAACCTGGAAAAGACACTTGCTCACCCAACTACTATTTTAAACCTAAATTAGGTATTTATTTATCTAAAAACACTAATTTAATTAGTTAACCTTAAAATTTTTATCAAATTTAAAGAATTTCTAATCGACAACCTATTAACAAAACCAGATTATCCGTCAAGTATCGATTTAAAGGTTATTGCTTATATACATAAAAAGATGTACGAAGGGTCACATATATATAAAGGCGTTGGATATCCGTTTAACAAAAGGTACTTATTCTTAATAAGTAAAATATCGTAATTAACTCATTAGAAATAAATTGGAGACGTGATTTTACTTACAGAAATGTGGTTTTGTTAAAACGTTATAATTACCAGAAATATAATTATACTAAAGCAATTTGTAATCTAAATATATCACAATTAAAATCACCTAAAACTAAAATTGCACTAAACGAAATATTTCCTTTGATCAAATGTCTTACCACATGGATACTTCAGTAGTCTTCATACCCTCTGGTTTTTTAAATCTAAAAAGAAAATACAATAAACCCAAAGTTAAAAATTTATGAGTTTTAAACTATCAACTTTTAGTTACCTCATTACATTTGTTTGGATAGGAGAAATATTTCTACCAAGATGTGAAGCTAAAGAATCCCCATATATTGAAGGTGATAATGTGCTTTTGTCATAAGATAAATTAGAATTTTGTGAAATTTGATAGGGATATTTCCACAACGATTTGGAAGAACCCAATTCAAAGATAGGACTGTCTATGCCTTGCTTCTCATCCTGTTGTTTAGAAGAGAGTCGCCTAAAAAGCTACTGAAATATCCAAAATATGATCTTTTTAAACTATAGTTTACCTTAATATCCGAGACCCTAATCCTGTGCTTACTGGCTCTTCGAGTTTACCATTGTTGCTAGATCTTTTCTTTTGAAATCTTCTACCATAACTGTCTTCAATGATAATATGTCTGTCGTAAGGGGTGTCGTAATTAACTTCCAGTATTGTTGAAAAGATATGCGGAAATATTATTTCAATTATTGTTATTACAACACCGGTGAAAAGGCAAACGCTTCCTAAAAATAACTACTTGTATAAGACTAAAGTAACAAAAAAAAAACGACAGCAATTACCAGCTACGAAGACGAGCCAAAAGCACCAACCCAAATGAAAATCGATCGCGCTGCCTTCTAAATGAATAATTAGAGGAGTGTCCGGAAGCATCTCAAAATATCCGCAAGAAGTTGCAAGCAATAGAATGCCACAGAAAGTCATCAGAAGAGCTCCATAACGTGGTACAACCAGAATCATTAAATTCATCAGCAACCATGTCGCGAGAGAAGCCCTAAATGTTACAGTCGTTAAACAGAAAAAAAGGAGAAAAACTTACCAAAGCATAATTGAAGCAAAATAACCGGCTGCTCTGTATTGTCCGCCCCAAGAAAGCCCTTCCTGTCCTAAACTAAAATATTCGGCGACCGTCAATATGGGATAAGGAAGACCTCGTTTAATTGCTCCTTTAAATGTTGTTCCCATTTTAGCAGCGGTTAACCACATAAATTGCTCGTTGAAATCCACATCTGAGGTCCAATTGGATTCGCCCGAACCTGAGTTTAAATTGCAATTTAAAAATCACATTAAACCCAAACCATAAACCGTACCTTTCAATGTTATATTGACGTGTTTCAATCCAATGAAAACGCCAAGAGTAGCGTTAATTTTCTCTTTGGAAAAAGCGCGATAAGTGCTTGATATGGTGGTGCGTCCAACATGCCAACTCGACGCTACCATTGTTACTACAAAATAAAAAAGCGACAATACAATAATTGTAATCAGATTACTACAAATTCATACCCAAAACTGTAGCTCCAACAAATAAACTCAAAGTGACAAAGAAGAATGTTGTGAGCCTCTAAAAAAAACAAAAACAGTAGCATTAGAAATAAATTAGATAATAAATCTCTTACCTCCTTCCTAATGCCGGGAAAAATGATTAAAAAAGCAACATATAAAGTGGAGAAAATAGTAAGGAAAGTTATCAAAGTGACATCTCCAGTAACTGCTGTTCTGTTGTTGAAATTGTAGAGTGTGGGGCCCCCATCGTCACGAAAAGCGTCGAACCAACCCCTCATTTCTTATACTCTTCCTCCTATTCATTAAAAAAATTTAAATTACCGTCAAGAAAAAATACAGCATTGAATAAATATAAACGCCAAATAATTTGCAAAATCGTTTTTGAAGACAAGTATTAAAGTTTCCAGAGTTAACTTATTTTTGTTACTTCTTTGTTTAGAATAAAATTTTGTTTGGTTTTTAATTAGAACTCGGTTCAGTTTTACTTGTTCTTAATCAAAACACTTTGACAAGCAGTAGCAACCAAAACCCCTCAGAAACATAGATTTTTAATAAAATTGTTACATTTTCGTTGCAATATGAAATACAATTTTTTTTTGTAAAAAACCCTACAAAGTTGTAAAATGCACGTAGTTTCGGATAAATATAACTTATAATGTAATTGCAATCTTCGAAGTAACTAAATGTAGCTTACTTTTAATTTTGCTTTATTAAAAACAAAGATTTATATGCCGAGAAAAAACTTGTAAACCTATACGGCCTTGTTTCTGCATTTATAGATGGCCTTAACCGAATTTTTTCCCTTCTACTAATTTGCACCTTGTCCGTTAAAAAAAATAGTCATCGATAACTAAGATAAAACGTTGCTCATAGAATTAAATCATCAACTTTTTGTATTCGTAAATAGTATAGAATGTTAAAAATATTTACGACTGTTATTTCCCATACGTTTAATTAAAATTAAATTAGTTTGTTCCGCGGGTCGTGCATTTTTTCTTTAAGTTTTCCGACAACCTTCTTGTGCACATACGTCATACGATTGTTATCTAACAATAAGCGCAAAAGGCCTTTCATATTTTTATGCTTGGAAACAACGTAAAACAAGTTTTTCTCGTTTACAGTTTAATGAATCGGCTCTGTATTTCTAGAATCCACAATAAACCTTGAACTTCAAAAACTGTAAAAGAGCACATAGAAAAGTATGAGCAACCAAAAGTCACGGTCGAGTGTAGTTGGCCAGATTTTCTTTTCAGAAACTATACCTTTTAGTATAATCTCTGAAAAAGGACACACATCCGTTACATATCTCAATCCAAAGCAAACACACATAAATTAAAACACAACAAAAGATAATGTCTATATGATTCGCAAAGTGCCACACTCCACGTACTTGAATGTGTTCGAAACTAAGAAGCGAACTCTATGGCAGAGTCGTCATCGTCGACGACCGCAAGCTCACATGAAGGAAGGTAGGTGTCGAGAAGGGAGAAGCCCGAGGCAAGGTCGACACGACTACACTTTCTTACTCGACCTTCTTCTTGTTCCTTGTCTATCTGGAATGGATAAGATCTGATTCAAATGAGAACACTCTCCTCTCATAATTCCACAGGAATCCACACCCGCTCCTCAACCTACAAAGAACTTTCATTAATTACATTAGAAAGTATTTCAACTATTTTAATACTGTACAAACAATAACATGCTTTCTAATTAAGACGTTATTTAATTGGTTGTGCAATTTCACAAATTCCGATTTCTGTTAAAGTAATTTTTTAATTCGTTATTCGTAAAGAGCTAGGAATCATCAGAATAAAAGTTGCGACACGGTTTCGTTACAACAAAAGCGTAAAAATACTACCGTGCGGTAATAATTAAGCAACTTTGTACATTGTTCGCAATCTAAACAAACTCGTATGATTGCAGAGAGCAAAATTAATATTGCCCATTGCTCGAAAGAACATAAAACTTGATGTTAAACCTAATGAAAGCAATTTAATAATGATGATTGTATTTATCGGACTAGTACAGATTTTCTCCTTCGAGATTTATAACCTCATCGCTTGTGAAAGCTAAATAGAGGAGCACTTTTTAACACATACTCGAAAGAGCCCCCGTTCAATGGATCATTTAGAAAGTTACCTCTTATTATATTTTCTAGCTCTTCGCATCCAAAATTTGTTTCATTCTATTTCTTCGGGCCAACGGGGAAAAGAAACCAATTACACAAACTTCACTTTCACTTTGTGCAACAATAAATGGAGTCGACAATGTTCAAAAAGGTAATAGATTTAAAGATCTTGAAATAAAATAAATCCTCTTTAGACAATGATCTATCGAGAGCTGAATATGCTTCGCCAGGTAAAACTTATTAAAACGAAGAGAAGCGATTATTCTCGGCGAAAGTCGTTGTTCTGAAAGCATTATTTAAACAAACTACGATTATTTACATCTATCCAAGTAACAGAAAGATGCGTAGTAACTTAAATTTACTTTTTCGAAACTTTTGGCCATCTATCGCAATGCGCTTCAACTGCAATAAACCATTATTATTTGAAATGTTAAAATATGGAGTTTTTTAGGGATTTTTCAAAGGGAATATAGATGGACAGCATCCCTTCTTCTTAAACTACAAGTATAACACGTACAAATTGTTATTACAACTATAAATAAATAAAATTTAATCAAAACGAAAACAAGACAAAATGATAGTCTAACCGAAATTTTCGAAATGATGAATAAAGTAAGGATATTTACGGCTTTTGTTAACGTCATCACATGCGGACATAACGCTCTTCGTTAGAGGACGTGGTCCGCAGCTAAAAACTCCAATTTTGCTCACCTAAAACGAATCAAATCAAAATCGAAAACGTACACTAAAATGTTATGTTTACATAGCTATGCTTCTTTTGGACAAATTTAAGAAAAGAAGTCATGTCAGGTCTTCCAAAGTGATTAACTGCCTTAAGACCTGTGAACATGGATGTCTTTGCGAGCCTTTGGAAGTGATTCTCACATATATACTAAAAGAAAACAAATCAAGTATTATAAAACTCCAAAAGTTGGCAACACTCACCAGCATCGTCGTTCTTAAATCGAACTTGTGGAAAAACTGCGTTATGAAAATGTGTATTTCCAAAACTCTGGTGACGTCTTTTTTTTCGACGTCCCTTAAAACATCAATGAACCACTCGAAGTGCTTATGCGAAGGACAAATCCACAAAAAATATACCTTCTTACAAGCTACGCCTGAATAACGGTTCGTAGAAGTACCAAAAACTAAATCGTTCAAAATTGAAGCGTAAGGAGTAACCCCTATGCCACCGCCGACCATAACTGCGACCTCGAACTTATACCAGTCTTGATTTCCGCCGCCGAAAGGACCCTCCAGTAATATTTTCGGATTATTTTCCGGGTTATAGTTGCAAGGATCGAAGTAATTACGAAGCTTCCAGGTCCACGGACCTACAATGGATATTGTGGTTTTAGGAAATAATAACAAAAAGCGTCCGAAGATTAATAATTCTCTGCGCTCACCTTGTGCTTTGATGTGGCAGGAAAGAAAGTTCTCGTGTGGGGCTGACGTGAGCGTAAAGGAATGAAACTCGTGTGGCTTAAAAGCTGTGCAAGCTAATCGAACCCATTGCCCAGAAAGGTATTTTAAATTTGGGGGACGATAAAACTTGATTTTAATTACATCTGACGGCAGCAGCTCTGTTTCGATTACATCCAAAGGAATATATCGAGTTCTGAAGCTGACAATCTACAAAAAAAAATAGTACAAAGATATAAAATTAAACAGAAATTTATTATTTACTTTGTCCAAGATAAATAAAGCTCCAGGTCCAATAAAGAAAATCCAAAATCTTGGTTCCCCTGTGAGTTTCGCAAGGCCATGAACCAAGCACAACATGTATAAAGGCACGTAAAGAGAATGGGTGACCCAAAAAAACTTGTAGGCCTTCTTTCGTATTACAGGATGCGCAAATATTACGATTATGCACATTATTACGAAAAGCAGTATTCCTGTGACTCCTAAAATTAAACACTATAATATAAATCGATTCGTGAATAATAATAATAACTTGCCAGTTATTGTTTGGAATAACCAGAAATTAATTCCAGGCTTATAATCGGATGGAAATCTGACCTCGTTCGTTAAACATTTGAGGTTTTCGAGGGGTTGCGTCGACACGTGATAGAAATTCACTATGTGTCCAACAGTATGAAGCAAAGAAAAAAATAAGGCAGTACAAGCCGCAATTTTGTGAAATTGAATATGAGAATCCAATGGAATGTATTGTTGTACGGAAAATTCTTTCAATTTTGTGAGGAAGTTCCTCGACATCGTAAGCAAAAGGATGCTGTAACAGAAAGACAAAGAAGCGGCCGAACCTCTAGTTATTGCAATTCCCACTCCCATTATGTGTCGTAAATCTGTGTGTTCAGTCATAAAGGAATAATCTAAAATATTACAAATAATAACATTCAATTATATTTAAAAAAAAAACATATATACTTACGAATAAATCTTTCGACGAACAACGCGATTGTAACGACGTAGAAAATAAATAAGTAGAAAATATTTTGCCTGTTCTCTTCCAAAAAGGTAGTGACACAATCCCATTTTTTCCGAATGTAACCCTGTTCCCTTTCCAGAGATGGTTCGATATGAAAACTAGTCATTCTAAAATAAAACGAATGAGCTCCCAAGTGTAATAGGTATTAAATATTCACCTTGCAACATTCGTCGAAGTATCTAAGAAATTTTGTTTGGCACCTTTGCAGTCTAAGCCGATGGCCACAAAATCTCCTTTGTATTCCTTCATCATTTCTTTAAAATCGTTATAAGTTAGGAAATCTTTATGTTCCAAACCGGCGTCCTATAAAAATATGCTTAGGTAAATTTCTCAAATGCAGCATGTAAACAAAAACAACCTGAAACATTCCATCGATAAGTTCTGTTACGTGTTCGTCCGATAAACTTGTTGTTCTTGCAATTTCTACCAGAGATCTCAACATTTCAGACAACTCCCCTTTGTCTATGACTCCATTACTATCATTGTCGCACATGTCGAAGATAATTCGCAACTTATCCTCAGTTTTTCCACGCGAGAACAACACTACCGTATCGAGAAATTCCTAAAATCGAACGACAAACGAATTCAGAGATCGACACAAATATAAAACACCAATACCTGAAATGATATGCGTCCATCGCCATCTTTATCGACGATATTAAACATTTTCTTTACAAAGACAGCGTCTGCTTTCATCCCCAAAGCGCTGGCGAATTCGCTTTTCGATAAAGACGTTCTCATAACGGTAACGACCTCTTCGTCGACGTTGGCATCAGAACGACGACGACGACGTTCACCTGGTCTCAGACCAAACGTTAAGGCGTAAGCTTCACGAAAGAAGTGCTCCAACTTTCGTTGCCTCCTCTCTTTAGTTTCTGCTTTTGCGAGCATTATTTCGCGTGCAACCTACAAATCAAACACTACGCTCCAAGAAAAACTACAAACCACCACAAGACAAACCTGCGTCGACGTAAGAGTCTTCTTGTGTGTCGCCAAAAACATTTCAAATTTTCCCAAAAACTTTTTTCGAGAGCCAATGCTATCGAACTCTAATACCAGATCGTAATCGCGAGGCACTCTTATAAGGACGAACGGTTTCCTCTTAGCTCTCGGTTCGTCGTGGGATTCTTCCACTGTTATGCTGTCTGGACCTTTCAATTCGGCCGTTCTCAACTTTTCTCCTTTTCTACCCACAATGTGCAGGGCGCAATCTGGCCCAAATTTGATTTTAACTAAACGTTTATGATTTGCGCGCAACCATTCTTGAACTACCATGTTATCGTAAGAAACCTTTCCTTCCGCATTTTGTCTTAGCTCTTCCTGGTTGATTTTCAGTTTCCTTCTACGTTTATTTTGTAACTTGACAACGCCATAACCAGCGGTAGCGCACAGAATAGGAACGAATCCCAAAAAAACGCAAGCGTAAATGTATACCAACTCATTTCCCTAGAAGAGGAAACGTTTAATTTAAACGATTTATATCATACTCAGTTATCACTATAATCACCTCGAAATAATCAAATCCTCCTAAGTGTCTGCACGGTTCTAAAATGGAAGTATTCAATTGCATCGGTTGGGGGCAAGGGTCGCCTTCTTTCCAAAAAAAAACGTTTCTTTGTAAATCTTCGGGCTGCACATCAGTGCTGTTAACAATGACATCCCAAAGAGTTATTTTCTTAAGCTCCTCTATTTCTTCAGGTGTAAAAATCCTTAACGAATTATATTATTATTTAATGCAAACTCGATTTTACACACAAACGCTTACCCATTTTCGGTATTTTCAAACCAAAACCTGTCGGAAGCTCGAATTCTTCCAAACTGCTCTTTAATGATAGTGGCGAACAGCTCTCCGGGAGCGCCGTAACTCTCCAACATTCCTCCTACATACAGATCAATATTATCCAAATTGTTCGAATAAGTAGATACCAAAAGGCGAAGCAGTTCTGGTTTTTCTTCGAATAATTTGGGATTTATTTCTTTCCATTCGTTAATTTTCTTCAGCTTGTAGCCGACTCTGACTGTGTTATAGTCGGGCACCCCATTGTCGCGCCCTCTCATTATATTTAAGGCTCCCAAGTCCCTTCGAGAGAATTCCATTGGCCCAAAAAGTTTATCCCTAACGTCAGAACACAAAACTGAATCTTCTCGTTCTGCCAATTGGGAGGCCATGCCCATGAGAAATTCTTCTACACGATTATTCGTTAACACGTCCTAAAATGCAATAATGAAAATTTTAAGAGTTTCGCAAGGTAAGTCTCATACATTAGAATCCCACCAAGTCGAACATAATCGAAGAGCCATATGCCCAAAAGGGGTTTGTCGAAAATTGCACTTGCTATCTCGCCTGTAGAGCCCGGGCGGTATCAAAGAATGTCCAAATCTAAACGCAGCACTCTGAAAAGCGTGCGTTATTCCCGGATGGAGATCTTCCTTGTAACCTTCGTACTTGGGCAATTCTTCGCCTAAAAACGCAGGAAGGTATTCGTAATAAATTATGTTCTACAAAAATCATACATTAAAAATAGTGCACGTGCTACGAAAAACTAGTAATATACTTGAAGGCTAGCAATAACAATTCTTCTGGCCCTTTGGAAGACATCTTCGTCGCTCCAATCCGGATGTTCGCGTTGCACCCGCGAAGCCACGATATTATGCCACATGAAAAATAATATACTAAACGTGAGAAGTGCGGGATTTTGATTTGTTCTTGGATCTCCAAGTACTAAAAATTTAATATGTTAATAAATACAATTGGGACCTATATAAAAATACTGCTTACGAAAAAGTCTTTCTGAACTCATAAGTTGCATTACTTCTGGTACAGGATTATTGAACAAGGGTACTCGCATGGAGTTTTTTACGGGCATCTTTCTGGAGTGGTCGGTTAGCATAGTTCCGTTTTGAAAACCGCGCATGGTATTAATCCAAGGCTCGCTTGTGCTATAAATGAAACTACCATCGATCCAACTTGTTACTTGATTTAGCTACAAATAAAACTATATTTTAGATTTGAAAATATATAATTATACAGTCACCTGCTCTCTGGGACTGTTAGGGCTTTGACCAGTTTTAACATCGTATCCAGCTCTGTGAAAGGGTATGTATTTATTTCCTCGACATTCCTTATCGTAAACTTCATCGCATTTCTCGATTTCTATGTGGTGCATTTCTATAGGACAACCGCTCTCGCTTGCCATTACGATTTCTGACGTTACAACTTGTCCGAAGAATGCGAGTATTGCTGTTCTGTTCTGCGTGGACCCTAAACCGTCGAGTCCTTTCATAAATAATTGACTTAGTTTCCTTGGGCTCGGTCTATTTTGTCCTGCCATCATGTAAACGCCATCCGAGTAAGCGGCTGGGGCTTTTCGGACGAGATGACTATCTGAAAAGTATGTACATTACAAGAAATTCACTAAAACAAAATGTTTAAACTGTGCAATAAACGATTTCTATTTTTTATTCTTTCTGTAGCTGTGAATAAAACAGAAAATTAAAAAATTGTTACTCCTTTACAACTATAGCTGTAGAAATTTTTTTGATAAACGTTTAGGATCGTTTAACTTTTATTTCTTAACTTTTTTAATAATTCAAACATAGCCAACAAGCAATCTATTCTTACGCCTATGGTTTCTTAGGCCTATCCGAAGCCAAAAAGGCTGCCAAATTCGAATCTGAATAGTTTTTAAAGATCCGTCCACAAATAACGGCGCTACAATTTTTTTAAAGTTCAAAATTATGCAAAAAAGAAGACCTAAAATTGCAATTTTTAATTTTCGAAAAATTTACGTTGCGCCCTATACTTATTTTACATGTATCTTATGTAAAAAAGTCCCAGAATTCCGAATTCGTCTCGCTTGTAATGATTGCATGGAAAATAAGTTTAAAGTAAATGCAAAGTAGTTTTTTACTTCTTATAGTGTTATTGCTCTTTCTTGTTGTCGTTTGTAACAAAATGTCACAATATTCATTAATTAATCTCATTAAGGAAACAAGTTTTAATCTAAAGTTTACCTGATCTATTTTCTCCATTAATTTGTTTTTTTTTGTAGCAATTCTCTCGAAAACTCTATAAAACTTTAAAAAAATGACGAATATCAAAGCTATGAAAAATATTTAGAAAAAAACCTATGTCACTAACCGTGATCTAATTTACTCTTTAATGTATACTTCGCTTTTACTTTAACAGAAAATAATCGGAAACAATTAATTTTTTAAAACGGCAACGGCAAGGAATACGTTCTCGTTTTTCGAAATGCCACATTTTTGTTTTTCGAAGCGAGTAAAGCCCCATCGAACGTTTTCCACCGTTCCACTTATAATTTAACTTTGTTGACCTAATGATATTTTAAGAAAAAAATTCTTCTGAGAGATTGCTATCGTTATTCAATTACAACAAATAACTCAGTCAAGGCTTACAGCAGACGTGCTCGAGCACAGCTTAATTTTTTAAATCAAAATTTCCGTTCCTAACATTCACCGGCCATTTTCTAAATAAATTAAATATCGATTAAGCGACTCCATTAATTTTCCCAAAAATAAAGATAAAGCATCTGAAGAGAAAGAATTTTAACGACAACTTAGATCATCGTTAAGCGCTCGTTCGTAACGTGCAGTATGCGAATTATGAGGTTCGATAAAGAAAAAAAGAACCTTCGCTCCGAAAGATGTGGCAATTTTAACATCCGAATTTCCTGCAAGCAAAACTCGCAGAATTACAGCAATTACGTAAGGTCGTAAAGAAAGCGAACGTGTCCGAATTGGAAATTACTTACGTCTGTGCCTCCAATTAACATTGTTTTAATTTTAATCTAGTCATAAACTTATTCCTTATTGTTGGACGGTGAGAAATTTGCTTTTTATTTACATAAGCGGAACCTGGGAAGCTTACCAACAGATCCCCAGTCTGGATGGGCCAAGTTGTTGAACCATCCATCGTACCTTTGCCTTTCTGTACGGCTGTACACTCGATCTAAAAAAAGGCAAACGATTAGAAGAAATACTAACAATACAAAGTAAAACATTAAAAATATAGTAGCGTTTGTCGAACTCTATTTTAACGATGGAATAAAACAATATTAAAGACACAACAGAAGGTCATCTTAAATCCAGATTCTGGTTACTATTGTTGTAAAAAAATTCAAAAAGCTGTGTGCTGAATAAACGAAGACCAAGCTTCTTCAAATAAAGAACACAAAATAAGACGTCTTCGATTTAGAAAAATTCTCATTATAATAAAATTTTGAAAATGTCTTTTGGCCTTTTCGTGCTACTCAATTATGATATTAAATTACAGATTGGAGATTTTAGTCATATTAAACAATGTTTCTAAAGTGAAAGTTAAAGAGAATTAAATTTTTAATAATGCAAAACTATTATGCGAGCAAATTTTGCACATCTATAAGATTTACCTCTATTTTCGTGTGTAAATCGTTAACTTTCTAACAAAATGCAATGCATTTATGAAACAAAAACAAACCATCGTTTACTTTGTACAAAAAACAACGCAATCCATAGATTAGTTATTAGTTTTGAAAAAACTTCGTTTAAAAAGAACAACAAACAGTGCACGTTTTTAAAGAGAGATAGAAACTAAAAACTAAACGAAAGATTACCTGTCGAGCAAGCAAAACGAAGGGCGATGACACAACCGAATAAAAGAAAGAAAAAGCGACGACCCGGACCTGCAATCCGCATTTTAAAAAGATTAGATCACTTGCGGCAAACTCAAACAGCTGATTAACATCCTCTACTGATACAGAAACATGACCGCGCTAAAAAAGGCGGTGGTCCAGACACAGAACCTTACGTCAAGAAGCACTCCAACACACCGGATTTAAAGTAGCCAAATAAAAAATTTTAGCCGCGATATACTAAAATACTTTTTTTCTATTTCGTTTTTCGTTACTGCATGTCGTGCAGACGTGCTCCAGCATCGACTTAAAATAATAAAACCGTATAAGATTTGCTGGTTTTCTTGTCGTACTAAAACATCCACATACTTTACGAATGCTAAAGAGAAAGTAGTATTCTAGACATTGATCCCCTCTACATACAATTACCCACATTTTCAGTTATAATATGTATTCCTAAATATTATTCATAATATAAACTTGCTGTTTAATTTATACCCCTAGATTTCTTCCACATTATTAATTATATATGATTTAATAATGAGATTCGCAGTTTTAATTTATTTCCTTAATTAAAACGTGCAAGTTTCCGTTTTTTTTCAATATCCATCACTTACTTCATTCCCGTAAGAGTGCAGAGAGTCCTCATCAGTATTGCTTCGAGGTACGAACCTGTACAATTGCCATTATCTTTTATCCAACAGAACCAAATTTTAATCTGCAACAAAAACATAATGTTATCAATGTTGTTATTGACGGTGTACTTAAAATAAAATCGACTATGATTGAAATTCACATCCGGCTACTGTTTTCTAAAATTATTTTTTAAGTATGTGAGACAGCAACTTGCGTTATCTGATCTTGGATCCTCAAAAAATCCATATTAATACCAGTCGCTTGTTTGTTTAATTTGATAAAACTAAACAATTTAATTTCAAACAATCAATCAGAAAGCCTTCAAACTAAAACCAAATACTATGAGCTAGCCCTGTGCAAATACTTTTGAAATAATTTCGGTTCAAGTACCACTTTATCAAATTCATTATAACAAACAATTTGCCACTCGAATTTTATCAGTTGGAAAATGTTTTCCGCAAAATCACCAACTATATAAACCTCAAACTGCAAGGAATATTTACCTTATTCGTTGAATCAACACCATGGCAAAGCTTTTATTAGCGACGTACGCAATTCTTGCAACAGTTTTGGGTAAGTTGCATTTTTTTCCTATCGAATGTCGATTTTAAATCTCCTCTTCGCAAATAGCTGTGCCGGCCCCCCAAAATAGGATCGATCCATCTTTGAGTTGGAGAGTTGTTGGAGGCGAAGATGCAGCCGATGGCGAATACCCCTACCAAATTTCAATGAGAATGTATGGAAGTCACGGATGTGGAGGTTCCATCGTTGACGAAACTACCATTCTTACAGCTGCTCATTGCGTTGTTGGGTAAGCTTTTGTAAGAACTGCTTTGATATGCATTTATCTCATTTTTCCACAGACAAAACCCTGCAGCAATAACAGTAGTTGTAGGAACAAATAAATTGAACGCTGGTGGTGAAACATACAAAGTCGAATCCTTGATTCCCAATAAAGACTATGATTCCATACGCACCCTCAACGATATTGCTCTTATTAAATTAGCAGAACCCATCAAGTACACGGACCTTGTCCAGGCTATCGATTTAGAAACGAACGACGTTCCTGGTGATGTCGATGCCGTTCTTAGTGGATGGGGAAGAACCAGTTACCCGGGAGTATTACCGAATAACTTGCAACACGTCAACTTGAAAACAATCAGCGTCTCAGATTGTAAAGAAAAACAACCCTTCAATGTGGTTGTAGAGCAACAAATTTGTACATTAACCAAAGCTGGCGAAGGAGCTTGCCATGGTGATTCTGGTGGCCCATTAGTTTCCGATGGTCGTCAAATAGGAATTGTTTCTTGGGGTATGCCTTGTGCCGTTGGATTCCCTGACGTTTTTACAAGAGTTTCTTCGTATGCCGACTGGATCAACTCAAATAAATAATTTCTTAAAATAAATATTATATGAAATATTTACTTTTTTAATAACTCCTTACTTCCTTTTTATAACAATAAAGCATTTATAACGCAAAACAATACACCTACTGCCATCTAACAAATTATATCGTTACTAGACCTGTAAATTTCAAAAATTGATAAGTGTATTGTTAACTATCTACCTTTTATCTAACAATAAGTTTAAAAGTAAACTATCAAAACTATTTTTACCTTGCAATAATGCAGTGCATAACTTAATTCTTCTAGCTTTCTATGGAAATGTTTTTGGTATGTTATTGTCCTACAGCATCTTACCATAAAACTTAACAGAAGGAGAACAGATGGATTATCGATACTTGCTGGAACTGTAAGGATATACGAAAATGGAGAAAGATATGTAGCTTTCTCATTCATTTTGCAAGCAGAATACAATATTTCTACCAGTGAACAATGAATTAGTAAAGGTGGATCTTGTTATGCCTATATGTTTAAAAACTAAATTTGTATACCGTGGTGTTTGGACTACTCTTGCAGAATGGGGTTCCACTAATTATCCAGCACCTAAAAATAACAATTTATTAATGGTTAATTTACTAACTACCTCTACAAATATATATATAATTTGTCAGATAAAGTAAGTGATAAGCAAATATGAACATCGGCTGATAAGAAAGTTTGGAACCTGTTATGGTGATTCAGGTCCTTTAATTGCAAATGAATAATTAGTAAGAATTGTATTGTTTGAATATCCCTCTACAGTCGGGGAGCCCAATATACTTATCAGTTTCAGCTTATGTTACAAAATTGAACTTTACTATATGATAAATAACTTCCGTATAATAATAAATTATTTTAAAGTCGAATTATTTTGAAGTTTAATTCAATTTCAAATACAGGTCAATAAAAATTTGGTGACGCGTTTAACTACTCAAGACGTAAATCTAATTGTAAGCACATCTACTTTTATCAATTCGAAGTTTAGATCTTACAATTCAATTGGTAAAAAACAAATACTTGACTGTTACCATTCAAAAAAAAAAAAGAGAACACCTTATAAATTCTAATAGAAAAAGGAAATTTTGTTAGTGTTTATTTAAATTGATTAACTAAGCGTTGCTAGAAAGCTTTAGAAATTAAACATGTACGAACTTTAGTCCACCCTTTAGTTAAAAAGTTTTGTGTTTTACACACCTGCATTTTCTGAATTAGCAACAGTTTTATCTTAGATTAGATGTTAATCAGCAAATTTACAGTATTTAAAAAGATCAATTTCTCCAAATCCATATTCACAACTTTTAAAAGCATCACCATGATGTTCTCTGAACTAGTATTCATTGGGTTTCTAGCAACAGCTACTGGTAAGTTATGATTAATAGTATAAGTACTTAAAAAAAGTATTTCCAAATATTATTACTGAAATTACCTAGCTAGAGTAGTGGATTTCAATCCCAAAATTGTTGGAGGAACTAACGTCTTAGATGGTCAACTTCCTTATCAAGTTTCAGTCAGAATACATGGTGGTCATGTATGTGGTGGTTCTATTATCAACTCTAGAACAATTCTAACGGCTGCCCATTGCCTCATAGAGTAAGTATACTGAATGCTTTCACGATCTATTAATGAGTACTTTGCAATTACTTAGCCAAGAGCCTGAAGATGTGACAATTGTAGCTGGTTCTGTAAAATTAAGTGAAGGTGGTGATACATATGAAGCTACCTCTTTGGTTACTCATGCACGATATGATCCCAATGCCATTTCTAATGATATTGCTTTAATCAAATTAAAAAACGACGTGAGACTTGATTACAACATCCAACCAATCGAGCTGAATAAAAAATATGTTGCTGAAGACGAATGGGGCTTCATTGCTGGTTGGGGTACAACCAAATATCCTGGTTCTGTTCCAAACAACCTTCAAATGGTTTATGCCTTAACTATAAGTGTAGATCTTTGCCAAAGATATCCACAGTATCAAATTGTAAGTGAGAACCAAATCTGTACTACCACAGAAAGACGTGAAGGAGCGTGTCATGGTGATTCTGGTGGTCCACTAGTCTTCAATAATCAACAAATTGGTATCGTTTCCTGGGGTTATCCTTGTGCTGCTGGATACCCTGATGTACATACCAGAATATCATCGTATCTTGATTGGATTAATGAAAACCTGTAATTAATTAACAAATAAATCTAGCAACAATGACTATTTAAATTACTGTGCATATTTGGTAAGACTTACTAAACGAGAACTATCGTTAAAAAGTATTTATTTCGTTAGTTTCGTACCACTATATTCCGAATTTAATAATCTGCGAAACCTGCAATAAGAAGATAGTTAAGACCATAGGCGTAGCTAGTGAGTTTTCCTAGAGGGTCGGCCGGCCAGCTGATTAGCCACCACAAACTTGCGATTTCAGTAATCCGAATTCTGTTTCAGTATTGATTGAGTTTTTTGTAATCGTTTTGATAGCTTTTAAGTAAGTAGTAGAAGGCACAAACCAAAGAAGCACTAATGAGTTGAATATGCTACTTTTTCTTTCAGATTTTAATATTCTAATTAAAGCTAGAAGATTTTTCGATTTACTGATTGCATTTTTAAAGATTTTAATTGATTTAATTTTTATTTTGAAATAAATAAGGATAAGTTTATTCGAATATACTTACATATGAAAACAAACCATTTGAGATTTCATGGCTGGATTAAATTCAATTCTGTATCTCATCAAATTATATATAACAAATTATTTAATTGTTTGATCACATCTAGTCTTCATTGTGAAATAAAAAAAGTATTAATAGATATTATATAATAGCATTTCATGCTCTTTTCTTGAATTTTGTGGTAATTTCCTGTTTATATTATGAACCACCTTCATATTTTATTTAATACAATAGATATAAACTCTGAAAAAGTACCTAAAATGAATGATTAGTATTTATTAAAGTAATTAAAAACCTGTAAAAAGATAGATTAATAATAAAACCCTGCCTAATCAAAAGCTAATGTTTTATCAAAAGACAAAAAATAAAGCAAGACGCAAAAAACGATCTAACATCCCCCACAATGTTAGCAACGCAAAACGCGCACATTATAAACCGTATATTTTTTAACGCCCTAAAAAAGACCTGAAAAAAATGATTAGTATTCATTAGTATATTGTATTGTATTTCAAAAAGTAATAAAAAAGGCCTGAAAAGGAATGGATTAGTTACATGTTAAAATCATTGGGCGCAAGACGCAAAAATAGACGCAAGAGAAAAGACCTAACACCCCCCACAGTGTTAGAAAACGCAATTTAAAAAAAAAAAACTTATCAACTACGGGGGTCCAGCCTCTAAAACGTAACATTTTGTTTCTGAACCCATTTTCTCCTAGTCTTAAAATTAAATAAACCTGAAAATTGGGGATAAATACTAGGCCGCCCTCTTCTGCAACCCCAAACTCAAATCTAAGTTCAATGTTTGATAACAAAGAAACAGAAACTTTCGTTTAAGATTGCAGCATTAAAACGCGAGTAAAGAAAGGTGCCCCAATGTCCCAGCTAGCGTGGACATGGGGCGATACACAAATATACAAAAAATACACAAATATCACATTTGTGCAACAACAGAGGGATGACCAGTCTCAAGATTGAATTTAAAATGTCATTAATTATGGGAATCAACAACAATTTATTGAGATGAAGTTATGAGAAAGGAAACTGGCCTGTCCAACTGCGTTGCACGCAAAATGGATTGAACTCAATAAATGGACATGTTGCTCTCCTTTCGAGTTTTCAGAGTTACAAAAAATACAATAAAAAATGGCGAGGGGGCAAGAGGGGTCCTTACGAAAGATAACATCGCCAAAAACACGAAATTTGAGCAACTTCCATTTGCAAAAACTAAAGCGATTAACGCTGTTTTTGCAGCTTATTGAGGCAATCAAACAAAAAGGAAAGAAAGCATCATGGAAATGCAGCTCGGAAAATCCTTTGCACACATATCCACTTTGCTCATTTCCAAAAGTAAAAAAATTGCATTAGTGTCTCTGGCTTGTGGGAAATAAATTGAGGTTCCTATAATGTTCTTTGATTTTGATTTTGAATGAAAATAAACTTTAATAAAATTTGTTTCGCTAGCAGAATTAATTGCAAAAATTTGAATATTAATTCAGTAAAATTGCAAATAACAATATAAAATAAGTAACGTCAATAACAACGAATTGTTTTTACATTATAAATAACTTTTGTAGCAAAGTGTTTTTTGGTAAATAAACTAAACACCAATATATATATATATATAGAGCAATTTTTAGCAACAATTTAAAACTGACAAGAAAACTAAGAAATTCTTTAAAATAAATCAAAACTTGATTTAAATTTTCATATAACTCTTAATTTAGAAATTATCAAACAAATCTCAAAAAGCACAAACCACAAAACCAAAATTATTGTTTTTAAATATTTACTATAACTTGAATCAATTTAAATATGTATAAAACGATTTGGAACATTGTTTAATTAGCAATCAAAATAAAATGTTTGAACATTATAGAATCTGAAGGAGAACAAATTAAAAATATTAAAAACCGACAGGAGCCTCAAAACTGCAACCCTAACTGTATTTAAATTTTAAATGGTTGAACAAATGGCATTTGCAAAAAGTAAATTGAATTACACCATAGTAGACTCAAAAATTTAAATAAACATTTAAAAATGCCATTCGCCACAACCAAATTCCACAAAGTTTTTCAAGTGTATTTTTTACAAGAAACCTTTAACGATCTTAATACCAAAAACTTTTAATTTAATTTAATTATTCTGTGTAAGTTCGGAAAATGGCTTTCTTTTTTATTTGAATCTAAACAATTGATCTTCCAAAAAGGCGCAATTAGGATGGTCAAACGCTATCGGCGTCCACAATTCACTCCCGATTGTCCCGAAACCCGTTCAATTTCTGGAAGGTAAACAAATCGCGAGCTAAAAGTTTTAGAGACTCCTGAATACCAGAAACACCATCTGCAATGGTAAAAAAAAATCGCTTACCGAAGAGTGTCTTCCTCCTCTTCCAACGTCCCAACGCTGGACGGACCTACCTGATGTCCCAGTTATAGATGACTTGTGCAAAGGAGGGTTCAGGCTATCCCCAGTGCGATCCTCCACATCCTCCTCGGCCATCAGGCACTCCCGATTGAAACCGCACTTTCAGCAACTCCAGCAGCGACTACATCGCCCACCAAAAAGTCTTTTTAAAACACAACGCGCGATAATCTGAATTAAAAGGACCACTACTTTTACTGGGAGGGTAATCATCACTCGGTTAAAAGACTACGAGAAAAATTCGGTTCGCGAACTCACTGACGACGAAGCTTTTAGACAGTCCAGCTTTTCGCGACGATTTCCACGAGAAACGTAAGAGCACCGGGCCCTATCGTGCTGAAAAAAAGGCCCAATTATCTGAAAGAAGTGGCCAACTTCTTCCAGAAATAACAATTTGACTGGATGCCCAACAAATAACTTTGTTAGCATACAATCTATCCCAACCTGAAATAAAAGTTATTAATTTTTTAGTCATTTCCAATCTAAAGGTACATCCTTGATCAGCAACCGTAGCTAGAATACATATAAAAATAGTAAATAAGTAAGAAATAGAATCGTTGATTAATAATGCTAAAAAGAATACATAAAATATAATTAAAACTTGATCCATTCGCATTATAGTACCCAATTAAGCAAATCGGCCTCCAGGAATCGTACAAGTCCTGAAATATATAAAATAAAACTCATACATTTAAAGAAATACCAAACATATTTTGCAAACCATTGCATACTCATGGCTATGCTCATGTGCAGTAAAAATCCACGCAATTAGAATTTATAATGAACTTGCCATAACCCTAAATCATAATTAGCTTGACTGAAATGTTTAGCTATTTCCATATTGCATCAATATATAAATAAAAGAATTCCATTTAGCAACATTACATGGTTAAATAAAACTGTAATGATATTAGGAAATATAGAACAACCTCCATACTTAAATAAAGTTTGATTTTACAACACTTTTCCATTTGAAATAAAGGTATATGGGTTCTTGTAAAATCACAAAATTTAATTCAATTTCCAAAATCATTTCTCTAAATGAAAATTTCTCTCAAACGGAAGCAACCATTTGAAATATTATTTGAAAAGAACCTGTAAAACAGTATAAAATTAGATTTTTTAGGATACTTCAGAGGATAAAAAAGGCCATTTCTATTTCATTGTTATTAATAAATTGCAATATTAATTTTTAATAATAAAAGAACTTTATTATTAAAAATCAAGAATAAGTAATCAAAACTAATTAAGATTACTATGTTCCGTGTGATTTTCTGCAATGGTTTGTTGATTGTTGTTTGTTGAATACTAAAAACATAGACAACAAGACTACAATTTATAAAAAAAGTCTTACGATGTTGTGATTAACTATTGCTATATAAAATTTAAATAGTACCTCATGATGCTTCTTTAAAGAGTGTTTGTTAATTCTGCTACTGTAAATCGACATCCAAAGTTAAGAAGATCAAACCTGACAGCATAACTAAGCATCAAAATGTTCTTCTAACAATAAAGGAATAATTAGAGCTCCATGTACACATTTAATTCGAATAAGTCTTTTGATAAACCTAAAATAAAATATTTTAAGTGCAAGGTCCAAATATAATCGTTTGTAAATTACCTCACAATACATAATATCGGTAATAACTTCATTTTATTAATAAAAACAACACAATTGATCTCAAATCAATACATAGTGTATTCCTTAAATTAGAATCCAAAGTATTAATCAAATCCATCGAAAAGTCCAATTATGAATCCTAAAACAATATACAAATATTTATTTTTGATATTATGAAGCAACAAAACATAGCTTGCAATCTAAACAATAAATATTAATATGCCATTTAATCACCTTAACCCTCCGTTAGTCACCCGGTCTACAATCATAGACCACCTCCATTGACTTAACATGGTACAATATTTGAGGTGACTAACGAAGGGTTAATCCAACTACTGCATTAGTTCAAAAGCAAATAAAAAAATAAATATTAATCAGTTTCTTTAATAAACCCCATTTTTAAATAATAACTACAAAGAAAAGAAAGTTGAAATCAAAACCAAACTCCAAATAAACCACTTCATAGCTGCAGTGATTAGAAAAATTAACGAAAAATAATTCTTTATCAAAATAATAGTGATATTAGTGACTTACTCAGTTACTTTCAATGTCGATTTTTTCCATTAATTCCCAAACGACAAAAACAATTGAAGCGGAGCTAACTTCATTCGGCAGCCATTTTGTCAAAGAAGGGCGAATATTTGCAAAATCGATTTTCTTCCATAAATCACGATTTCACAAAAAACCAATTAGTTCCATCGTTTTCCCCATATTTTAAAATATAAATGCACATATTTACAGATGGAAATATTAAGATTAATTAATTAAAATGTTAAACATTATTAGGAGTAATATCGCGAAACAGAGAAACGCAGTTGCTACTACGAACCCATGACCACTACTAAATGCGTTCGGCTGGAACTTATTTATATATGGGTCATCGTTCGGGAAAGTTCGTAGGCTCGTTCGTAGTCATTATACGCGCTATATAAAAGTGTTGAATTTAATATTAAAAAATAGTCTAATTTTACCTTAAATATGTTATTATTTGTACATATATTAGTAAATTAAAAATGCAATATTTGTGATAATTTATTTAGTGTTTGTGAAGGGTTAGGTACTTTGAAAAGGTGTTATGTAGAATTAAAAACATTAGGAGCTACGATTAAAGAATTTTTGCAAATTCTTCATGATGACCTCCCTTTGATAAATAACTTCACGTTTACAAAAAATTGATAATATCGTTGGGCATTGATACTCCACAATTTCAGTGCCCAGAGCATTGTTTGTTAAAGGAACATTTGAAAATTTAAATTCACTATTCGATTTCACTAAAATCAGACAATTAACGTTAACACTCAAATTATAGGCAAAGGACTTACGACAAAAGAACCCCAGAATTAAACAAGTATTATGAGTAGAAGTAATATAATAAACGTTCTGTTTCGGGTGGCCTTTGATGTTAAAATGAGCGATGGCAGTATTTGGTAAATAAGGCCAGTGCGATAAGTTTTCCAAGTACTGTACTGTATATTGCCAATTATCATAATTGCCACTTTCAGATAATATTGTAAAATCGACACTAAAACAAATTTTAATAATAACATTAATTTAAAAATCTGGTTAATAGAATCTTACATAGTTGGATTTAGATGCTTCACATTGTTAAAATCAGCTATAAATTCCCATGCCTCACTTGCTGCTGTATTGGTTAAAATAACAGATGTTTCATGTTTATAAGTTTGAAGTCTGAATAATAAATAGCTGATGAGTAGCATGAAAACTGCAATTATACAAGTTTTTTTTTTCAACCAGAACACAATCATTTTATTTTTAGTAAAAACTATAGTCTAAATATAAATCTTAATCGAAAATTCACAGTTGAACAGGATACTGTTTATCGCCTGTATAAGACTGTTTCCAAAAGATAAACGTTTATAAAGTCGTTATCTCCAATAGGATTTTAGTCTTGCAGGCAATCAATTAACATCACATTTACATAAATCTAAATATATAAATTTAAAAGTGCTTGGAGGAATTCTAAATTAGCCTGAAACTACGGATTCTGGATCAGATTCATTGTAATCTTCGTCCGATCCGTATTCATAAATGCAACACTTTTGATCGTCATCATTTTCCTCATTTTCGTCCTTTCCAAGGTTTAAAAAAAGCTTTGGTTTCTCATCCGGAAGAACGCATTGGTCAATGTCATATTTTATATACCTCGTTTTCTCAGTTGAAGAGGTAAGTCGGGGCCATTCTGTTAAAATAACTTTAGTAAAAGTGACTTTTAAATTAAAACCAGTAGCTGAATGTTGATAAGTCTTATGGAGTTTGTCAAAGAATTGTAAATTAAGACGGTACTCCTTATTATTGCTCAATGTACTAAAATAAAACGTTCCATTAGGAAATTAATCAAAACTTAATTTTAAGATTACCTAAACATAAACATAAACCCTCTCACTAATTGAATTTTGTAATTTTGAACGTTGGGGATTGCAATATTCAATTTTATACATGTATCAGTTTGATGCCATCTCACATTTGGAGTTAAATAATTCGACAGAGGAAGAGCGTTTCTTATAGGTGGTAAATCGATTTCCCTTTGTTTATTTTCATGTTTAACAGCACTTGTAGGAGTCTTAAACGAGCAGAATCATTTTAAGTACGATAGAATAAAGTGAACTCACTCCCAGAAGTTGTTTCATAAACATCTCAGGATCGTCTATTTCAATATCCCAAGAATAATCTTGATCACACATAGAATTATGTTCCTCATCTTCTTGTGTTTTATATTGCTCTTGGAGTTCGTTAATTTCCTTTATTGTAAACTCTTTAGACATTTCTACAATTAAGAGAACAATAAAATGAAATATCAAATGAACATTTATTAAATCTAAATATATCAATTATTATGTTGAAGAAACGCGCACGTTCCTTTAAACGGACTCACCGATATTAACGTTTTCTTCCTCTTCACATTCAGTATATTTGTCAGGTATAGAAAATTGTGCATCAATATCTTCTCCTTTAATATTTATGGCCTCTCCAGAATCGATTAATAATTTGTTAATTATAATAATCTTATTCTTAAAGTTGTCCACTAAAAGAATTTTATGCCTCGTTCCACCTGTTGATACTGCTTGTTCCTCTTTACAAGAAGTGGTGTAAAGTGTGCGGTAATAATCCGTGTTGGGTTCAAAGACATACTCATACAACATATTAGTACTAGATTCCTCCCATTCGTCCCACAGCGATTGTACCCCAAATAATTCACACTCAATAACCTAACCATAACAATTAATAAAACCTAATTTAAAAACTACACAAGATATCACATACTTGAAAAGGTAGCCTTAAAATAAATTCATCAGAAAGGTATCTCAATTCAGATTTATCGATCCTAGCAGAATCGCCGTAGTCAACAAAGAATATCTCCACAATGTTCTCATAAGACTCCACTACTTGAACTCTGCAATATTCATCACCTTCTGGATCTTTAGCTAAGTAGTAATATCCTACTAGTACTGAAAATTCAGTGGGATAAAAGGGCTTCAAAATGGCTTCTTGTATATCTTTCTGTAGCTTCTCCAATCTGTGAAAAGAACTCTTTCAAATAATTTGTTACAAATTGATTTATACGTACAAATCGTAGAATTTCTTAATGCGCACATAAAACAAAGAAGGGGATACAATGGAAGCTATATAAACTTCGTTACAATCTTCTTCGGGAAAATGAGCCCATTGCCCTTGGATTTGAGTTTTGGCAGTTTTCTTGACAACTTCTTGAATAGATTTTGGTAATTCATAGGTAGGCAAAGTAATGCCACACGTGGCACAGAGTTTATATTGTTCTTTCAACGGTTCTTCAGATATTTCACACAAGTGTTGATCAACTAAAGCTTTACGTAAATTCAATCTTGTTACAATTGTTTCCATCGATGCTAAATCTTGAAGGACTTTGATGTTATTGAGCCAGAATGTATTTCCTAATTGTAAAACGATACGACCGATCATGTACGTATCCGTATTTTTATAATCAGCTTCTTCAAGTAAAGCTAAGAGTTTAGTCTTGCTATTAGAGCTAAAATGCTCATCCAGTTCTGGAGGTACGGCGTTGGCTAAATAAGCATTAACCGCTAAAATTAAAAAATTGAGAAGGATTAGTTAAAATCAGTTTTACAACCAACCTTGTGGAGGAATGTCAGCAAACTGAGGTGGCATTTCATACAGAAAAGAAACAGCCACGTTAAGTTGTTCATCAGTTTCATAAAGATAAACTGCCACAGACAAAACACTCAAAATTTGTTGTACACAGCATCTTCGATAACATTTCTTATCCAACAGGTGCAGAACATATGAATTTCCAGGTTTAACATCCAAAACACATTTTTTATTCTTTTCCATAACGATTTGTAAATGCTCGTTCAGTGTTTCGTACCCGTCGTACTTGACCATCTTCCCATTCGTATGAGAATATTCTAATAATTGAATCTTAAACTTAGTCACATCATGAACATTAATAATCTGGAATTTAATTAAACCATTCTTTGGTAAATTGTTGTTAAAATCTAATGTCGTCGATAACAGATGACGTTCCACACAATTAGGAATGCTACAGCAACCAAAAATCTCTATATTTTTACAAAGTTTATGTTTAGATTTAATTTTCTCCATTTCAAATTCCTTCATTTTTTGCTTTAAAATAATGTCTTTAAAAAATCGAAATGTAGTTATAGAAATGAAGACTTACTTTGTAATACGTCTGAATGCCATCAGATAACTTGGCACCCATTCTATTTAGAAATTGTACTAACTTAGGAAATTGTTTCGTACAAGATTCGTCTACAAAAACGTGCGATTTGCATCTTGTCAAGTCGTCCTATAATTAAAATTTTAAAATACTGCTTCGATCTGATCTTCAATTAACTTACAGTTTTTTCTGTGATGAAAGGACTTATGTAACTATTAGTGAGACAACCAAATCGGTTTTTAAATTGGGACCAACTGTATGGTAAAGAGTAATGAATGAGTACGACAGCATCCCTAATGGTTATGCTACGATTAAAAACCAAATCAGTACAAACGAGAACTGAAATAATGAAGATTTAAAAGAAAAATTCCACAGGATAGATTAAAATACCATAGTGTTTTCCATCTATTGAAGATTTCCAGTAATTTTCTGCGTCATTAATATCAGTTTCATCCATGTCATCTTTGATGATCGATGTTTTAATACCTGAATTCCTTAAAACTTCCTCTATATCTTGAAGCTCTTCGTTTTTATTGCAAAGAATTATTGTCCTTAGTATGTTAAACTTTGTTTTTAGAATATCTACAGGAACAGTATGTAATACTTACTTATTTAACATAAAAAATATATACTTGCAAGAGTTGAAGTTTTAATGTCCTTCTCTAAAAAGTGCATTTGCAAATCCACTCTTCCGTACAAAGCAGCTTCTAAATACGAAGAGATACACACAACAGGAACAATGTGCATCCTCTTTAACAGATTTTCTAAAGGCACAGTCCAGGATTCGGCTGTGACTACTACTTGTATCTGATAATTTGCATTACGATGATCCAAAACGCTTTGAGCCAAAAGCAAAATGTTCTCTAAAGGTACAGCATGCTTTTTTAAAAGCACATCACAGTTCTCAATTACCAAATGGCATAAACGCTTAAGGTTTATTATTCGAGAACGCAGCAATGATATTAAACTCAGAGGCGTTGTTACAATAACATCGGAGGTCTTTTGAAATTGACTCTAAAAACCCAGATTAAGCGAAGCAAAACAAATAAAGATCAAACATTACCAAGCATTTCTTATCTAAAGGTGGGATTGCTATAGCAACGGAGACATCTTTCAAATTGTTTCCTAACACTTTCATTAATGATTCATAAACCTTTTGGACTATCTTCGATCCAGGACATAGAATAATAATCAAAGGACTTACATTGTTACGATTAAAGTAATTATATCGTTCGTTTTTTTCTAAAGCATTCGTGCACATAACAGGAAGGTAGCTCATCGTTTTTCCCGATTTAGGAGGTGCCACCACGCATACGTTCATGGATCTGGTCAATAAAGGCCATACATAACTTTGTATAGAAAATACTTGTTCAAATGAACTCAAAACTTTGTAAACGACTGGATGAAACGGTAGCGTACTTGTTGTCGTCACAGGAGTCGGAATGCACCACCTTAAAATTTGAGAAAAACAATATAAATTATTAATTTGATTAATTAATCTTACCCGTGTACCAACAGCTTTGGATCAATTGAGGACATTTTACTGCAGGAACTAGAAGGTATTGATTGGAAGTGGTTCGTTTCTATTTTAACGTCAACTTTTTTAAGTAAAGGCGAAGGTTTCGTTATCTGTTTTGGTTTCCTTTTCATTTTCTGAAGAGTATCAGCATGCTCAACATTTGATATGCAGTATCTAGTAAAAGAATCACAATTTTTACATTTGCAAGTAGCATTGTTAATTTTTAAATTGTTAAGAGCGTTTTCCATTTTGTTTGTGTCGATTTCCTTTCTCATCGAAACAAGCACATCGTCATAACTCGTTTCTGAATTTTCTGCTCTTTCTTCTTTCCGCTTAGATGTTTTTTTGCAATTAGAAAATATTGAACCTGCAGGTGCTATATTTAAATGTTGCGAAGATTTGAAAGCAGATTCATCAGTGTCCCTAAAATCGGCCCATACTATTTTTGAAGAACGCTTGGACCCATTTGATTTGTGTACTTCACAATTGGGTGGTTGTGGCAAATCATTTAATTGAGCTAAATATTTATCTTTGCCTTTGTACTCTAAACCAGTATCACTTGCAGCATATGAATTCGATATTTCTTTTAATACGTGTGACGATTTTAGTTTGATTTCTTCATTTACAAGTGATTCGTCACTTTTTTGTATGTCTTTACTATCGTCTGAGAAGCTATCCAATTCCTCATATGATTGTTCGACATCTTCAAATTGATTATCGGAATTAGAACTTAAACGTGAACATATTTTAGCTTCTCCTTCCTTTGCTTTTGCTGCTTGCAACCATTTGATCATAAAGAATTTTTTACAAGTATTTACTTCTCTTACATCGCTTTTCTAAAATGTTATTAATAAATAATTATGTAAAATTTAATTGCATAAAGCATACACTTTTCGTTCCTCTTCCAATTCCTTGCATGTGAATAATGTCTTCTAAAGTACTCAAACGATTCTGCGAAATGATACTTGGACATGGTGATGCGGTTCGATTAAATTGATGTTCTTCTGTATTAATTTTTAAAGCTACAAATAGAGAGTATTATAAATTGAAAATTATTATATAGAGCTGTACCATTGAGAAAGAATTCTTTGTCTTCTGTAATCAGTTCAGCTTTAGTTAGAAGTGTTGTTAAATCACTTAACCCAGTAGAGTTCCATAAAGTTAAAGAACCAATGTGAACCCCTTCAATTTCCCTCAAACAGCAGAAAAAAGTGCCTTTAGCATTTTCAACAAAATCTTTAGCTTGTTTAATGACTCCAGCATTAAAGTAAATGTCTTTAGTAATTTGAATATCAGTTGCATCAAGTTCCTACAAAATATTATCACATATAAAACATTATCCGATTTATAAAGGAACCTACCTTTTTAATGCAGATGACGTTATCTAGAGCAGCTTGTCTTGTTAAAGGAGATACCACTTTAAAACTATCTGGAATTTCATAAACAGTTTTGGCTTCGTACATAACCCCATAATCAGGTAACCAGCAGGAATATACTGTGTTTTCCGATTTAACAATAGCTCGTTTCCAGTTACCATCATATATTAAAACCATCTGCAAATTCAAGTTAATTGTGATCAATTAATACTATAAAAGACTTACCTGTTGTTCATCTACTATCTGTAAAGGATTATGATCTGTTTTTCTAAGTTCATTTTCAAGAAAATCTCTCTTCTTTTGGTCATCATAGTAAAACAACCAAAACAGATGTGGGTTAACAAATAGGGTAACTTTCACTTCAGAACTATTGCACTTATTCATTATAATATGTAAATTAAGCTATCCATAAACATATTTTAATATAAGGGTGTATTTTGTTGCAACTAACTTGTTATAACCTCAATTTTAAAGATAAGACTATAAACCGTTAAAATAACAATAAGGGTTAGAGTTCATATCTTGAGACCGCCATTGTAATGTACAGGAATCTATCTAAAGTACGTATGGTAATCTGTAGGGCCATCTGTGGAAACCAAGCTGAACTTAGTTAATGGCCATCCATAATAATTTTTACCACACATTTAATTCTAAATATACGTGCGCTTCCCATTACATTAGAGTTGCCTTTTTAAAAAAAAACTCTTTGTAATTTTCTTAGGTGATTCTACACCTTTGGACGTGTCCGTGGAGCAGGTGTAGACCATGAAAATGTCTTTTATGCAGACACGTCGCCACCCTTGAAACCTTTTAAAATACACATGCAAAATTTCAATAAAGTAGGTTATATATGGTTAATCAAGAAAGCTAAATTCATTGATCAGTTTTGTAGCAATTAAACTAGTATAACAATGCAAATAGCAGTCTCATTATAATAAATATGTATTATCGTTTCGATCTTTGATATCGGCATATCAAGTAAGGTTCAAGGTTATGGTACAGCAACGTAATTCTCACCTATCTAAAGCAAATTGCCAAATACAATGAATTATTAATAATTAACTTTCTTAATTGTAAAATAATTATCATGAGTGCAGCAAGCGTATTTGATGAATGGGAAGAATTATCTGGCGATTACAAAATCTTAGAGGTTAAAATTTTAATTATTTTTTACGTTAATGATATTTAAATAACTTTTATATAGACCACCAATAAACTGTATCAGGAGAAATTATCGGAGGTTGATGAATACCAAAAGAAATGTTTGAATAGTATTGCTCATCAAAGATATCGTCTATCTGTTATTTCAACAAATTTAAAAAAGTAAGTCTCGTACAGTTATTTGCCAATAGCAAAGTGCTTAAAAAATTGGTAGACAACAGCTCGATATATCTAAGTTGAAACAGGCAATCTCAGTAGTTACAATAAAATTAAATGAATTTTATACCTAAAATGAACACATCTCCCATAGGTTAAAGAGGCAAGAAAATATAGATAAAATCAAAATAAAGCAACTGGAGGATAACGTTTTAAAACGTACAGCGCAATTATTTGAAGTGGAACAAACTCTACCAAAAGAAAATGGAATTTATCTAAAAATCATATTAGGTAACGTAAATGTTTCCATATTGAACAAAGAAGAAAAGTAAGCAAAAGTTACAATAATATAATAAAGATGTACTTAAAGAAGTAATTACAGATTTAAGTATAAGGACGAATATGAAAAGTTCAAACTTATACTTAGCATTATTGGCTTTGTTTTGGCAGTACTCAATTCTTTCATCATTTTCCGGTAACTATGCCCTAAATAAATGTGCAACAATAATAAATCATTTTGTAGGCCTCTAGAATTAAGTTATATTTTCCTTCTTGTTTGGTATTATTGCACTTTAACAATCCGAGAAAGTATATTGAAAGTTAATGGCTCACGTATCAAGGGTTGGTGGCGTTTCCATCATTTCTTTTCAACCGTTGCCGCAGCAATACTTTTAATTTGGCCAGATATGGTTACGTGGAATGCATTCAGGGATCAATTTATGTGGTTTAATGGGTACATTAGTGTGGTTCAATATCTACAGTTCCGTTATCAACGAGGACAGTTATATCGATTGAAAGCACTTGGAGAAAGACATAATATGGATATCACTATCGAAGGATTTCATTCATGGATGTGGAGGGGGCTCAGCTTCTTATTGCCTTTCTTGTTCATCGGATATAGTTTCCAGCTTTATAATGCTTACATTTTGTATCAATTGAGTTACATGCCTACAGCTACTTGGCATGTATGTTTAACAGTACAAGTTATAGTTGTGGAAGGCTAGAAGTACTTATTATGATTATTTATTTCAGGAGCCTGTTCTGAGTTTCATGTTTCTTGTGCTTTTCGTGGGCAATACAACAACTACCGTTATGGTTATTCCCAATAAATTGAGAGAGAAAGTGATCTTTCGTTATCGCTTAATGAGCCAAAGAATTAGTTTTGCCAAGAATCTAAATCTACAAGATGTAAGTTACAATTGTCAATTTTCAAAACTTCAATAATTTTTCTTGTTGTAGCGTAATGAAAAGATAGAATAAAGCACAACATTTTGTACCACGCTAATTTAGATTTGTAAGTGTAAAATATTTAAAATTATTTTCGTATATACTTTCAGCATTTATGTAGTTTTAGCACTATATGTATTTAGCAAAAAATAATATGAACCAATAGATAATAGAAATATAAATATTAAATTAATTAAATTATGATGAATCACTAGTCATATCTACATCAGAATTTTCTTCAGTGTCTGAACTACCAGATGGATCGACGCCATCCTCTTGCAATTGCACAAATTTGTTTATTATTTCTTCATATTTATTTTGGGCTTGGTTGTGATGTTCTAAAAGCTCTCTATTCAATTCTAAATTATCACATGCAGGATCTGCATTAATTTTTAGATAATCATTATGAGAATCTAACAAATCTAATTTGCGCTTTTTCTGTATTAAACTTCCTAATTCTTTGAAGCAGTGTCTAATTTCATATTGCAACTCAGTTTCAGTGAGATTTATATTCTTTGTTTTTACACATTTTCTGATCAGTTTATCTATATCTCTATACGTAGGGAACACTGTAATGTTTTTATACTTTTTATTTAAGGCTTGATTTATTTCTGTATGTTTTGATCTAGAGAAATCCAATCTACAAAATTGGATTCGTCCAAAATTAGGATCCTCGCCACGAAGTTCGCAAATTTTATTATAAATATCTACAGCTTTCTTTTTGTACTTTGCTGAGAGTAGATAATTAGAATCCAAATCTTCATCAAAATTTAGCTCTGTTTCATCAAGTTTCTTTATACGTTTTTGTATGATGGATAAAGTTTTTTCTAATTTATTTATCAATGTAATGTGGTCCATAAGCGAGTTTTCCTTGGTACATAAAACTTCATATTGTTCTTTTAACCAGTTGTGTAACTCCAAAAATGATAGAACCGTATCTTTAACCGTCCCTGTTATTTTGGATATGGAGTTATCAAGTTTCATATCTAATTGTTCAACAGCACCTCCTTTCTTTTGGTATTTTAAAAAACACTTTTTAATTATCGTTAGTTTACTTGTAAGACATCTATCCAGGTCGTGAGCTTTCAGAGTGTTTACACATTTTAGAATAAAAATGTCAAACTTTGTTGTAACATTTATTTCTGAATTAGATGGCTCATCTGTGACAATATTTATCGAATCAATTTCATTGGATGCATTCTCCATCACAAGTGTCTCTACAATTTTGCTTTCGCATGGCTCTTCGTCATCTGATAATTCAATTATTAGGTTTTTTGAGCATTCCGGTGATAATGAAGTAGGTTTAATACGTCTTTGTTGCGAATTCTCTTCCTTCGATGAAGACACAATAAACGACATTATGAATTGGCCAGAACAGAGAAAAAATATTGACTCTTTGAGGTTATAGAGTCAAAAATCAGCACTACCACCAAAAAAAATATTTGAAAACAACAACCCTAAGACAAATGTAATTTTTTCCAATTTAAAATAACACATAATTAAATTATAATCAAATATTTCAAACTGGAGAAAGCAAGCATATTATTAACAAAGAAAATTGAATATCACTCGATTTCATTATTAATTTAATTAATTGTTAAGTTCAATGCAAAATTTGACCCAAAATATGTTTGGGAACCCATTTATAAATAGAATTATTTTAACTGTTTTCTGTTAAATTGTTAAATTGTTAAATAAATAAAATTCGACTCACCCCCAATAAACTTAAAGCTATTTTCAACTAAGCAATTAATTGATGAATCAATTTCTATTTACTGCAGTCAATAAATGTTATTAGTGCACTTGGTAGCTCACAATATTATTAATCTACAAAAATATTAAATAACATAAGAAATTAAATAGTAATTTATAACTAGGTAAATATCTCTTACTTATGTAATAGAAATAGCAGTTCTTCTTACAGCAGCACAAAGAAGAGCATTAGTATCTGGTTGTTCAGTCATGATGTCAACAGGCACCCATTGTAAAGTTTGAGAAGACCGACGAATTGCATTTAAGACTGCTTGAACATAAAGACCATCCTCAAAATTAGCTGCCAAACGTACAGGCTCCTTAATCCAACCAGCTTTTTCTTTTACTGGGAGAAAGGCTTCACGAAGAGCACCAACCATCTTATATAAACCTTTAATCAAAGGTCTAGGTAAACCCAAGTTCGGTAGCGCACATTGTAAATCTTCTACGTCTAGATATAAAACCTCTTCATTAGTTTGATTACGACGGCCAAAAAGATCTCCACCTCTTACTACCAAATGACCGTTATTTCCACACACCATTACCTCTTGCTGAAACGTACTGGATGTTGTATGACTATTTAATGTTATAGCTACAAGGATATTTCCACTTAATTCCATTTGAATACTGCAAAAATCTGGGGCCGAAATATATCTAATGCCAGAAATACTATCAGTCGCTTTTGTAAATGTTCGAACGACGCCATGGACTCTTATTGCTTTCTTATCTGTTAAAAAAGTTGCCAAGTCAATTACGTGACTTCCAATGAGATTTAACGTGCCTCCACCCATAATATCTTCACATTTCCAATCGTAGTTTTCAATGTCATTAAACAGTTTTCCACTTAGAATACGTATATCGATCAAAGTAATATTTGAGCCTAAATAATTGTCCTTAATAAATTTACGCATATACGAAAAGGCAGGCAAAAAGCGAAATGAATGATTTATAAGAGATATTAATGTGGGATAATATTGTCCTGCTCGCACCATTTTCAAAGCATCTGCTTGACTTAAGCCTGCTGGTTTGTCACATACTACATGCTTACCAATTCCTAAGGCCTTCACCGATATTTGTGCATGTAAATTTGGTGCACATAAAACAAAAATTAAATCTACTTCTTTCTTCAATAAAACTTCATCTATTACATTCGTATAAAAAGGTATCTTTAGCTCTTTGGCTAGTTCTTGGGCTTCTTGAATTGTACGACTCCATAATGCTTCAATTTTAAAACCATTCTCTCTTAACACTGGAATTAAAACTTGAACTAAAGATCCTGTTCCAAAGACTCCGATTCCGGGAAGCATTATTTAAAATGCAGTTATTTTTATTTATTGACTGAAGGTAATACTAAAAAGTTAGGTTAGGTTCTTTAAACAAATCACTGCTTAAAAATTGGCATTTCAACTAACCTATACAGTTGAATAATCCATAAATTACTGTTAATTTTACTGCATAAAATAAACCATTTTTTGCTCAAGTAATTAAGAATATTGAATTAAATCCTTTACTAAAAACAAAATAAGTAATTTGGTGACAGTAAGTCACATAAATGAATGTACAACGCCATCAGTACGACTTTAAAGAAACTAATCAATTATAGCGGTTAATTCAAAGCCATAGAAAATTGAAAACTTTGCTGTTTCCGACTTAGAAAATTTATTAGTTCGTGTTTTATAACAATATGTATCAATACAAAGTAAATGAGCAACTTACCTTCTAATTCAAAAAATAATTACTAAAAAGACGATTACAACAAACTTCTGTAACTTGTTTGTAAATTTTCTAAATAATTACTTATTTTTAGAAAGAGAATCGCTACGACGATAAAATAACAAATACGGAACTCTCGTACCTTGAGGTTTTAGTACAACATCCTCGGATACACTCTTAACCGAGGCATCATCGTATCTAACCCAACTAGCATAGCCCACATGGTAGGCATCAGTTACATAATGTCCCTTTGATGCCTCTTTTCCTTCATGATACACTACTGCGAATAACTTATACTGTCTTTCCTTAACCGAATAATTTGTTTTCGAAGATAGAAGTTCTACAATGTTAAATTGCTTAATCAAGTTAGCAGACTTAAAATATACTCACTTGAATCTATTTTTAAATCAATGGGAAACTCTAAAGCTTTTATGATTTTGGAGCAACCATCCAATTTATAATCAAAGCATTTCAAGTGCAGTACAAGAACAATTGGTAGCTCTTCCAAGGTAACTTGTTGCCATGCTTCAACTTCTTCATTTGTTTTTGACGATGTAACACCTTCTAGTTGGTTTTTACAGACTAGGACGTCCAGTGCTTCTTTCACCGTTTTCGCTTTCTACAAAACAAAATCTTTTTTAAGAAAAGAAATCGAATCATAATCGTTTACCTCAATGTTTAATTGTAACGTAAAAAAAGGCTGTATATTGTCGGTCGATTGGTCACCAGTTCTGTGAAGTCGAGATCTCAATAAACCACCAAATATATTACTAATTGGAGTACGAGTAAATTCAGTACGACGTGTAATGGCACCTTTGTTTTTGGGACCCATTACTTGCCATTCTTTATCCTCCTCTTGATGAAGTTGTGATGTATGCATGGAAGTATCGATTCCTGCTAATTTCATCAACTGAAATAGTTTTATTCTTTAATTAAACATCAACACTTTATCAAAATTAATGTGTTGCACCTCGAGCATCTCATCGTTTAATCCATTCAAAAGACACCCTAAAAATTCCTCGGCGTCTTCTTGACGGCCTTCGACAACAAAAATATCATTTCTGGTGCCACTTAACAATTTGTGAATCCAAACTGGTTCAAAAGGAAATTCGCAACTGATTGAAACGTTCTGTTCTTTCTTCTGATTTTTATCCAATCTTCTACCTACTCTTAGTCCAGCAGGAAGATGATGAAATTCTTTAACAAGTTTTGTCCTAAAACAAATCTACATTATCGAAACATAACAGGTCATCGTACAGTTTTACATGCTATCGATGACTGGCACAATCTTTTTCATTTCAGTAGCAGTTGAAACGGATTCGACTAATCCATTTAATAAATTATATACAGGTGGACATGCAAGGACTGCCTGAAGAATGGAATTAATGTAACAATAATTACTTTTATTAATAAGACCTCTGGGATGCAAGCTAATTATACGACTGTCGATGCTACAAGATGACAAATATTCTAAAACCATACTGTTAGTTACTATAAATATATCCAAATGAGACTAGTTATACCTCCCATTCTATGTAAATTGGGATCATTTGAATTAGATTTAAAAGGTTCCTTAAGAGAAGGCATTATGATACTGTTCTTCCCTTTAGCTTTGCTCAAATTAAAGTTTTTAAAAGATGGCTGGTTCAATGTTGCTGCTTTTTGTGTTGTCTCGTTTGGCAAATTAGCAGTATTATTTTTATTAAAAAGACTAGCCCATGATTTACGTGAAACTGAAGGCGTAACATTTTCTTCGTACACATCACCATTTGTTATGTGTTCACCGACATTGTTTGTATTACCATTCACATTAAAATATTCGTTTGTATTTCCATAGCTGCTAGTTCTGCTGTTGTTTGTATAATCGGTATCGTAGGCGTTCGCAGATGCATCATCTGGACACCTACTGTTCCTATTTTCAGAAATTTCCAGTAATTCAGTTGTATGTGGAGACTGATCACGCTGCTGATGAAGCAAAACGGACACTTCATATTCTACAAAATTCAAATATATATCATGGGAAACAAGACAAGATAGAAAGATACTACTTTTTGTTTTGGAACATGTCGAATCTTCATACCATGGAAGTTGAATTTTAGGATTATGTGAATATAAAGACGATAGTAGCCAATTACGTTCCTGTTCCTCGATTCCACTTAAATCGAGAAACTCTACACAACCCTGAAAGTTATTTACTATATAGCCACAAATATATGCACATTGCGCCATACTGTTTACTAGCAAAGTAACGCTAGAAAATTAAGTTTTACACATTCATTCAGTCGGGCTCACCTTTTCCATCTTCTATATGTTTTAAGTCACATTAGTAACTCGTTTTTTATACTTAAAAATAATGAACATTGTAAAATGAACCCACGAAATAGGTTAGATACTTGAAGGAAGTGCGGTGTCAAAAATTCTAAACGCAATGATGCTTGGGTAATGCCGGTAATTTGAATTCGACAGAAATCTAATGGCGAAATTAAACTGCAAAAAATGTAAAAAGCGACTTATTTTAATTTCTAATTACTAAGAAGCTAACAGTAGAAAAGTTTAAAATTTCAATAAAATACATGGATATGGCCGACATCGATTAGAGTACCTTTCACATGCTGAGCGAGCTTTCAAGCATCCGAACTACAAATTTGTTAATAACAATGATTTTTTTTTAAAATGCGCTATTTCAAATTTAATTTTAAATTAAATGTTTATATATTGCAATGCCTTTGTAGAAATACCCAGAAAGAGCAAAATATAATTTCTAAGATCGTTAAATAAACGTATGATTTTGTAATAGAAAAAAAGTGTTTCATTATTAGCTTTGCTGCTAACGATTTAAAACATTAGTAATTGTAATCGAAAAACTGTAGATAGCTTCAAATTTAGAACTCATAAGATTTTTAATTTCCCGTTAAATAAATTTTCGATTAACTGAAGTGTGTAGTATTTCAGTTCCCACTAAGAATATTCCAGGCGAATGCTTCCTCTTTGTTGGAAGAATAACGAGAGATGTATTAAGTTGAGGAGCGCAGGTGCCACCACCAATGAAGAGCCCCTAGAATAAAGGTTTCACCGAGGAGGAGAAGAGTTCATTCAGTGGATATCGTCGTTCCATTCGAAAAGTACGGCCTTTTGCTACCAAACAGTAGCACGCATTCACGCGCCACCGAGCATGCCACCTGAAAAGCCGCCTCCACTTTAAAGGTAAATCCTGCACGTTAATCTTCACATCGCTTATTTTTGTTACGCTTTATTAATTTTGCTTGTGGATGCTTTTTTTTCGTTTATTATTATAAGTATTGTAGCAACTTTCTCAGTTGCCAGTTCGCTCATCATCTTAGATCTCCGCCTTTAATTCGGATTCATTGCAGTCAATCATTTATCTTCCACCGCACGCCTATAAATCCTAGCTTCCTTTTTTTCGCATTACCAAACGATCTTCTTTATTTAGAATTTGATCGTGAGCGTTATATTCAAAGTACCACGTATTTCGTTCACCAGGTTCCTATTATGCGAATACCCATATATTGAAAAGTCGTGGTTCTTCGTTTATTGGAGACCAGACAATCTAAAAAAAAAACAGTTATTTAATACAATTCAATCTAGGAGAACAGCTCTTTTATAAATAATAAATAAATGTTGATTTTAGAGAAGAAGGCCACTATTTGCATGTTTAGTATACAGGGCCGGACCGCGAGTTTAAAGGGCCCTGGGCTAATTCTACTTAGGGGGCCACCTGAACGTAGACTTTAATTAAATGAATTGAATAGGTTCGATTAATCGCAGGATTCGAAGGGGTGCAAACCTTACGATCTGTTTAATTTAATAAAATTATGGATTTTTTCGCATTATTGTCTATTTTTGATTTTGACTTGACTTAGCTGGGGGCCCCTTGAATCCACGGGGCCCTGGGCTGAAGCCCAAAAAGCCATATGGTAGATCCGGCCCTGTTAGTATAAGAATTTCTGTCACAGTTCAACGAAATCGGACGCACGTCGACGAGCGTAATTTGAGATTAAAAATAAAACAATAATTAAAAATAAGCATTACACATCGTACTTTACTTAATTAAGAGCCTAATTTCCATTTCCTTTATATTGTTTAATTAAATCTACTTCCAGTAACAATTATTATTTCATTAAATAGCACGCTCTGTTTCGCATCAATTCTTGCTTTTCGAAACTTTGCGAGGGTTTTCTCGACCGGTTCATTAGCAAAATTTTAAGCTCTCAAAGTAAAAAGACTTTTACAAAATAACAGTGGCGAGTGCGGCGGAATAAAATCGTTTAATATTGCCAAAACAATGCAACGAGCCAATTCAGAGAGGTATGGAATGGTTCGTTGCGATAGGGTTCGTTTTTAGGGTCGGTCAATTAATTGATTAGCGAACAAGCACTTAAAAACTAGAGTACACACCGCCAAAAATGTAGATTTAATCCCCCGCCCCGTTAATTAAGGACTCGCCGCATTAAATAATAACTGTGTCGTAAATTTTATGGCGAAATTCTTTCGCAAAACAAATTTTGCGAAGAATTTCTGTTAACGCTTTTATTTCGACGCCCGAGGGATGATTTACTGATAATAACGAGAGGTATAGATTTCTTGTAAACGATGGCAATAGAACACGTTCCTCCTCGAGTCACGTCTTAAATTCTTTTTCGCGATTTCCTAATAATTATTAAAAAAAGCAACGCTCGCCGGTTTGGACCAATTTAGACGCACTCACACACCTGTTACAACGGTTCTGAATTAAATTTAAAAGTTGGAAATTAATTAAGTAAGTCGAGATTTGAATAACCTAATCTCCCCAAGTGTTATCTTTAAGCAGACAAAAGGAGCATCAAAAGCGACTCGGTTTACGGTAAATTACACTTTAGGGTTCGAATCGAACGGTAATTATATTTCGGAGTCGAGTGTTTAGAATTGATTTTCCGTGTTTAATTCGCAGGAATGAAATCTAGAGCTTTTGGAGGGCTGTAGGGCAAAACGAAGAGATGGCCGCTGCCGATGAGCCGACCGAGAACAACGGCAAGGCCGCCGACGCCACCGATGCAGAAATGCCCAAAGCCAATTCGAAAAGGACAAAAATAATAAACAAGCCAAAGAGAATGTTACGAGGGTGGTCGTCGTCGCCTTAACGCCAGACCGACGACGGGAGACTTGGAATAAAAAAGTGGAGTTCCTTTTGGCCGTCATCGGTTTCGCTGTCGATCTCGGCAACGTCTGGAGGTTCCCATACATTTGCTATCAAAACGGGGGAGGTATTAGGATACTTCCTATATCATAAATGACATTTGCAAGACGTTCATTAGGCGTCATTCATGTGTTTATTCGATTTAATTCGAGAAGCGACAAGTCGACAGAACTCGATTAATTTCTTTTTGCTTTCAGGTGCCTTCCTAATTCCTTATACCATCATGTTGGTGTTTGGGGGTTTGCCTTTGTTCTACATGGAGCTAGCATTGGGACAATTTCATCGAAGCGGTTGTCTCACAATTTGGAAGAGAATCTGCCCGGCTCTCAAAGGTAAGCACAAATTAAAACAGTGTGTGTGTGTAAAAAAACAAATCGCGAACAATTGCCGGCAATTTGCAAATTAAAAATGTTTATACAACTGTTAAAGAAGAAAACGCCTCGCCGCCGCCCCCTCGCACCGCAACTCGACCCCTTTTCGCTCGACGCAGCGCGCACTTTAATTCGAGAAATTGCCGAGGGACTGTTTGACCAAGTTCTTTTGCGAGGAACCTTTTCTTCTTACGTTTTTAATTCCTAAAGCTAACTCGTTAAAATCGATGGCCACGAATCGAGATTGCAGACGCTCGAGGAAACAACAGAAACCTTTTAGGTAAAAGTGGCTCATGTTCAATTCATTAGCCGCGTTTATCTCTGACACTTGCGAGCGCCGAAGAATAGTTTCCCTTTTAACAGAATCGAATTATTACAATTTCAAATGAATCGCTCCGAGATTTATGTTCGTGCCGCAGTGTAAATAAAAAAAAAAATTCGTGGAACTCGGTGGCGGTTTCGGAAAAAATCGAAAAAAAGGGGGTCAAGTTCGCATCGATCTAATTCCCGTTAATTTAGGGGTTGGTTATGCAATTTGCCTAATCGATGTCTACATGGGGATGTACTACAATACTATAATCGGATGGGCCGTTTATTACTTAATCGCTTCTTTCCAATCCGAACTGCCGTGGACGCGATGCGACAACGTCTGGAATACAAAAGACTGCAGGCCCGTTACCGCTCTCGACCCCCACGTCAACTCCACCAGCCCGGCGAGGGAATTCTTCGAGTGAGTACACGCCTTCGATACCTTAATCGCGAGCTTCTCGACAATCTTATTGCAGACGCGAAGTCCTGGAACAATACAAATCGGATGGCTTGAATAGAATGGGGCCTATCAAACCGGCGCTCGCTATGTGCGTTTTTTCCGTCTTCGTTTTAGTTTACTTTTCGTTATGGAAAGGAGTCCGAAGCGCAGGCAAGGTAAGTTTGAATAAATCGGCCTTAACGGCGTAACTTAATTGGGGCAAAATGTACAGGCAGTTTGGGTGACAGCCTTGGCTCCTTACGTGGTGCTCATCATCCTTCTGGCTCGCGGTGTCAGTCTTCCAGGAGCCGCCGAAGGAATTCGCTATTACTTAACGCCAGAGTGGTACAAATTATACAATATGAGAGTGTGGATCGACGCAGCTTCTCAAATATTCTTCTCGTTGGGACCCGGTTTTGGCACCTTGCTGGCGCTTTCCAGTTACAACAAATTTAACAACAATTGTTACAGGGATGCCATTTTGACGAGCAGCATAAACTGTCTGACAAGCTTCCTCGCTGGTTTTGTTATATTTTCGGTCTTAGGTTACATGGCGCACGTTCAAAAGAAAAGCATCGAGATGGTCGGACTTGAAGGTACGTCTAAGCCTCGAAGTGATGTGCGTTCTTTACACAAACCTTCTGCACAGGTCCTGGTTTGGTTTTTATCGTTTATCCCGAGGCAATCGCGACTATGACTGGTTCGGTGTTTTGGTCGATCATTTTCTTTCTGATGCTGATTACTTTGGGGTTGGACAGCACTTTCGGAGGGCTCGAGGCGATGATTACGGCACTTTGTGATGAATATCCAAAACTCCTGGGAAGACATCGAGAGATCTTCGTTGCCATTTTGTTGCTTGGTATTTACATATGTGCCTTACCTACGACAACATACGTAAGATTTTGCTTATTGTAAATTACATGTCATGCTTACACTTATGCACCCAAGGGTGGAGTGTACTTGGTGAACATGCTAAACGTCTACGGGCCTGGCTTAGCAATTCTCTTTGTCGTCTTCGTCGAAGCAGCCGGTGTCTTCTGGTTGTACGGAACCGAGAACTTCGTGCGAGACATCGAAAAGATGTTGGGGCACAAGCCAGGTCTCTTCTGGCGGATGTGCTGGAAATACATAAGTCCTATATTTTTATTGGTAAGCTTGTTTTTATTTTTAAAACTAAACCTGATCTTGTTTATTTTAGACAATATTTATATTTTCTTTGCTCGGACATCAAGAGATGCTAGGGACGGAATACAAATACCCCTTGTGGAGTATTAACGTTGGCTACCTCCTAACAGCCTCCTCAATAATGTGCATCCCCATTTATATCATATACAAATTTGTCATAACGCCCGGAAGTTTGGTGCAGGTATGAAACATTCCAAATTTCACTTGCCGACGATCCGTCAAATTCTTTTCTTGCAGAGATGGAAGATGATATGGAAAGCAGAGCATTCGTCCGAAAATAGTGCTTTGACTTACTGCGGGGGAACCGAAGTGTGACCCCAATACGTCAAAAATGCCTACACCACCGAGTGGTTAGTTTAAAAAAAAAATCAACCTATTGATCAGTATTCCCGCTGAATTCGAACGAAACTCAGCCATGTTTCGCGCGAAATCAAATTTATAGATTTCTATCAACTTAGAATTTAAACATGATCGGCGAGGGTGTCTCATCAGCCATGACGCTCTCACTTTGAAAAAAAATGGGGTTCGCTTTTGGTGTTTAATCGTTACAAAAGATTTAAGACTATTTAAAAGGTTACAACCTTTTCGTGCTTCCTCAAATGCTAGGTACACCTTCTGTGTACATAATTAATTAAAAAATAAGGCCGTTCGTTCCCAAAATAAGGGCCTAGAGAAATACGACTTTGGAATCTCCACGAACAACAGCCATGTTTTTGGAGATTGTCCTTTTCTTTTTTTTTTCTAAAACGCACTATACATAAGGAGCATGTACACACATCACCACCATTTCGAATTTAATTCAACTTTTGTCTATTCTTTTTTTTTCTTTAACATTGTACTTAATAATTTACTCCTTAATAGTGCCATTTTTTTTCTAATTAAATATAATTACCATTAATTATAAGTTAAATTTGACAGAGGCCTTGTGATGTTTTTCTATCTCAAAATAAATGGGTTATTTTTAAGGGAAATTAGTGTGTGATCGATTAATTCCAAATAGAAGCAACGAGGCAAAGCAAATAAGGGTAGGTACGTTTGAAATAAATTTTTTTCCTTACATTAAAATGTGTAATGATCATCTGCTGAAAACTTCGAGCGACTTTGATATACGTGGGGGTTGTTTTAGTTTGGAAGTGGTATTTTCGAGGCTCATAGATCTACGTCTTCTGTAGGCAAAATCTTTTCTTTTTGGAGAAAAAAAAGTCACAGGTCTATCTAAGTAATGTCCGGAAATTCCAATTTCTGATCTCACCCAAGGGTCCTCTCCAACCCTTAAATAATCTCGTCATTTCGAATGTAATTTAGTTAAAAATAGCCGTACCATAATAAAAAGTTGGGAATATTTTGTCTCCAGAAGGACCCAAAAAATAAAATACACGCAGGTACCATGCTCAAGAAAATGGAGAAGCAAAAGATGGCTCGCTGAAATTGGATCTCTTCGACGTTTAAATAACGTTTCTCCAAGTGATAAGCCTAGAAACATTACTTTTCGTAACAAATCCTAAGTACTTAAATGAATTACAAACCTTTAATTGTTGCACCACAACCTGGAGGAGACATCGAAGAATTTTAATACACAAAAGCCAGAAACGTGCAAGGTAGAAGTAAGTCCACTGAAAGCCGATTTCCTAAAAAAAAATAATTAAAACTTATACAATTTAAAAAATCATCGTACCCTATAAATGAATAATCTGAAAGGCGTAAATGAATTAGTACGTCGATGTAAAATCCGATGAAGAAGTATAAAAGAGAAAACCAAAAAAATAATACTCGGAACTGCTGTGTAAAGATGGCCTCTGTCCACTTGAGATGCTTTGATGATTTCCTTCAGAAAATCGACGTTCGATTTGTAGAAAAATTGGACGAAGCTTGTTGACATTTTATAGACTTAAAATTTTGATGTTTGTGAACGAAGGCGACTTAAAAGTTTAAAATACAATTTATTAAAAAAAGAAAACTGAATCGAACCAGATAAAACTTTTCTCGTTAATTTTAAGATTTTTTTTAAAAAATCATCACTGCGTTTGTACTCTCAATTTAATCAACTGCGATTTTTACGTTTCTCTTAAAAACCCATTCTCTTTCTAAGAAGGTCTAAAAAATATGTTTATTCTTCAAAACCTATTGTTCGGAGTGTTTATTTAAAAATAATAAAATTAGATCGAGAGCTTACCCATTTTATAAGGCTGTTCATAAACAAATCCTTTTCGAAAGGGACACAAAACCGCATCTATTTTTAAAGTGAGTTTTGGTTGGAGATTGTGATGTTCAAAATTGTTGGGTGGAGCTCCTAGAAGGCACGAGTCCGCCCTTAACTGAGAAAATAGTGACGGTTCATTTAGTTTTGAAAAATATTTGCCAAACGATATGCCTCGAAAACGTCGCCAGCAGATCGAAGCCGGCGACTCTGACGAAGACTCTGAGGATCCGAAACATCCCCAACGGAACGCGGCTAACGCCAGAGAACGAGCGAGAATGAGGGTGCTCAGCAAAGCCTTCTGCAGATTGAAAACAACCCTTCCATGGGTTCCAGCCGATACAAAGTTATCGAAATTGGATACTCTTCGACTCGCCACTAGTTACATAGCCCATCTAAGGGCCGTTCTTATGGACCAACCCCTTCCTTCGGATCAAGTGCATAAGCATCCTCTCACTTTGGTAAGTTTTGCACAAAAATATTTTATTTCCAACGAACAGCTGTAAACATTTGTCGGTGTCGGCGGCGTTTAATTATTCCATTGACATGACAGTAAGTTGTTTATTTAAGCAAAGTGCCACTTGGGCACAGCCTCTTATTTCACTTAACATAAGCAAATCCTAAATGATCCGGAAATAGCGCGTTATTTATTTAATTTGTTCTTTTCGCCGTTTTATTAATAATCGTTTGCTTTAATAGACGTGGCCATTTAGTTTTCAACGAAGCGATTCTTCAACAGATGTTGTTATTAACGAGAGGGATAACTCTTGGACGGATCTTCCCCATCAGCCTGTCGACAGGGATAAGGACGTATCGTATTACTACTAATTTTTAGTCATATTTTAATGCCCTTAAGTCTAAGTTATTTATCGATCTGCCTTCCTAAATCTTTACCAATAAATCTCTCCATGTCTCCGTTTCATTTATCTCCGCTTTCACTTAAAATCGATTCTCACAATTTTAAAATAAAGTGAATTAAAAAAAAATCTTACCAATTATTAATAATAGTTAGACTATAACAAAATTGTAAATATTTAACTCTGAAATTGTTGTCTCCGTGTTATCTCTTTAAGGCCCATCGTATCGACAGCCTTTTGCCTTTGCTTCCTGAAAATATTAACATTGTCTCGTCGTTCAGTTGTCCTGGAGTTATTAGATTTTAATTTTATCGTGTGTTTGGTTTTTGATCCATTCGTTTAACAAATTCCTTGTATTTCACCTTTGGTAAAATCGTCCCAAAAACCTTTCCACAAGTACTTTAATGTAAATCATTGATTTAAATTTTTTTTACGCAAAATTTTATTAAACAACTGAGGGTTTGATTTAGTTTTTCGTTAAGCAGCGATTTTAATTCCACAAATATTTCTTTTGAGCTTTCTAGAACTTTTCAAAAGTCTTTTTTTCGGCTTCTATTTGAGTTAGAGCTAAGATCACTTTGCAGCTAAAAGACATACGGAGGCAATTTTCAGAATGCGTTATCATAAGTCCCCCGGAAAATATTATGATTATATGATATTCATGGACAATTATCTTTACAAAGATCTGTTAAAACCAATGCAGTACTTTTAGAGAGGTCTTTTAGTGCGCGTGTGAAATATAAAAAAAGAACAAATGTTATTTACTTCATTCTGTTTCAAACTAAATTATAATCTACTTGCTTGAGGTCAAAGTGATTCGAGCATTTCATTTATAATATTAGAATTTCAATAAATAAAATTAATTAAACGCGCGTCAAATTTAAATAAACGAGCCTTAAATCTATAAAAAAAAACAATAGTAATAAAAATGTAACCTCAAGTTAAATAAAAATAAATAAATAATGACAATTAAGTTCCTTCTGAATTATTTCTGTGAAAGATACATATCTGTTGTTTCATGTGACGAAAAACCAGTTGTCACTCTCCGTAAATCACTTGAGGTTCCAATTAACATAAAATATCTAAAATAAATCACATTTAATGCTGAAAAGCATTCAATATGTTGCCTTTACCTTCTTTGAAGCTGTATCCAAATTTTCCTCTTAAACACAAATATAAAAAATATAAAAACGCCATAAATAGCGTTACAAAAGTCTGTAATGTACCACACAAATGAAGGAATACCATCACATATCCAATCCATTAACCACGAAACTATTTCCATGGACCAATTAACACCCATTGCCACAAATAGCTTCCCGTACAATTTATACCTAAAAATTTAAAAAAAAATGCATTAATTTATTAAAATGTGATGTTTAAGATCTACAACTGTTTATCCTTTTCTGTACTATGTCTCTTGTTTTCGTTTTCCCTTAACATAGAGGTATCTTGTTGCAGACGATTAATTGCCCAAGAAGTGCGAACAAAAAAGAATGTATTAGTCACAATAATGAGAGCTAAAGGTCCGTAGAAATATAACAAAGTCGGAAGGCCCCCTAATAATATTTAAAAAACATCCATTTCAAGTTGAAAGCTCAAAACCAAATACTTACTGCTGAACCAGCATTGTCCGTTTCCTATCCCAGGGCTGTACCAAGCGTTCGGATCAAAGAAGTTGTTAAGAACAACAATAATTGATCCAAAAATGATTGGAATACCCCATGCGTAGATGTTATACCAAATAAAGCGCCTTTTCGCGGTTTGTTTTTTGCTTCCTCGGAATTCTCGTAAGCCACTAAAATTAATTATTTAAATTGAACCTTTTTTTTAGTTTAATCTCACCTAAAGGTCCAATAGATATCGATCGACATAATGTTCATCCAAAAAAAAGAAAACATAAAAGACATCATACAAAAGATAGCTAAAACAAAGAATTTTAATATTGCTATGCATGCCTAAGATTAAAACCCACCGAGGGTCACGCAAGTGGCGTCGTTGATGTCCGTGTTTGTTTGAATTATAACCAAAAGTAAATAAGCACAAAACAAAGTAAAAACGTAAAACATTAACGCCCTTCCATACAAATTCCAATCGGGCAAAAGAGCATAAACGAAGAAAGTTAAAAGCAAAAAGGGCATAGAAATAATCATACCTAAAACGAAAATTTAACGTATTATATAATAAACGACATTAATCCCTCACCTATTGCTTTAATTGTATGCCCTATTTCGGTAGTTTCCATAAAACAAACCAACGCCTCGACTCCTTCGCCTTCAAACGTTTCTAAGCAGTACTCATCAGGATTAACAGAAAATGTTCGATTCAAATACCAAAACCTGCCCTTTGAATCGATTGAAAAATCGTTCTCGACTTCTTGTTTTACTTTGTAGAATTTTGGACATGCCATCATTCCGGTGATTAATCGAAGAGGCAAATCGACTTCGGGAATCCTCAAATCTAAGGTCGTCTTAGAGTGATAAACGCAAGTCTTGTTGATCATTAAATAATTGTTATCGCAACATTTTCGGACACAGAGGTTGCTCGAACCACATTCACAATCCACAAGGGAACCGTTGTAAACGTAAGACTTGTAGTGGTAGCTAGTATCGTTGTTGATGTACTCAGAATCGCAGATGAGTTTCGATTTTTGTATAAAATTGATTAAAAGAAATATTAGCACATAAAACTTCATAATAATAAATGTGAATGAACGTACTCTACAAAAATAACCCAGTGATTAATAATCTCCCAAGTTGTTTACAAAATGATAAGAAAACAGTGAATATGCTAAAAAAACCACCATGTCTTATCTTCGCATTTCCTAATTATGTAATTAAGTAGTAATTATTATAGATAAGAATATTAAAATCCTTTCAGTCGCCTTTTACGACAAGCAGGAATACTGTGAACTTATTCTTATCCTCCCGGTCCACAGGGAGCTGATTAACACGTCTGAAGATCACCGAATCGTCTCTTTAATAATATAAAATTAATCACAAGATAAATTCTTATCAGATCCCTTTGTAAATGAAGTTTCAATTGTTTGAACGGATTCACAAATTGGTACATTACGTATTCGAATCCTCAAGCTCCTCTGTGTCAAAATATACCTGAAATGCAAAAATCAAATTAATCGGTTTAACTTTAAAACGAAAATAGTTACCTCCTCTTAAGAGAATTCCAAATATTCTTCTTAAAAACAAACATAAAAAAAATAAACACGCCGTAACAGGCGTTACAGAAGTCCGTGAAATAGAAGACAGCCGGAGGGACTTGTCCAAGCTTCCATTCGATCACCCACGTTATTATTTCGATAGACCAATTCACACCCATCGCAAGGAACAACTTTAAATACAAATAATACCTAGAAATTAAGTCGAATCATTTCGTTTTTAAAATTACAACAGATGGACCTTTGTATCTCGTCCTCTTGATTGTGCTTTTTGCTTTCTCCACTCCGGAGGACAGCCGTTTCCCTTCGTATGTGCTTAATTTTAATTGCCGTTTTTATAAATAAAATTATGTTTGCCACAATTATGGTCGTTAAAGGACCGTAAAAGTAGAAGAGAGCCGAGAGACGATCTGAAGTTATTCCTGTTATTTAAGTTGTAATGTTAACACTTTTAAATGCTTGCCGTTAAACCAACAACGTCCATTCCCAATATCGGGATAGTACCATGCGTTGGAGTCGAGGGATACAATTAATATTGTTACTATAATAACAAACACTAAAGGTAGACCCCAAGCGTAAGCGCTGTACATTAAGAACTGTTTGCGTTCTTCTATACTCTTCGAACCAATTACTCCGCGTATCCGGCTGTTATTAAATCAATTAGAAAAAAATAAGCGAAAGTAAATTACAATTACCTAAAGGTTAGCCAAATATCGATAGACATTACATTCGTCCAGAAAAAAGAAACCATAAGAAAGAACAAATAGCAAATACCTAAAGTACAAGAATTATTGTGCAAACATGAGTAAGATAATAACAAACGAATAGTTACCAAGAGCCTTGCAAGATCCTACGATTACGTGCGTATTACCTTGGATCACAACGTGCAGAAGATAAGCTCCAAAGAGCGTAATAACATAACACATCAACGAATTGCCATGCAGATTTCGATCAGGAAGGATGGCATAGATGAGGAACGTCAATAACAAAAAGGGCATCGAGATTATCATTCCTACAATTACAGAACAAATGTTGACTTTGAATATTAATTTTTTTAACCACCTACCTATCGCATTTAATTTATTGCTAATATCCAAAGTATTTGAAGTACATGCCAGAGCTGAAACTCCAATATCTTCAAAATTTTCGAAGCAAAATTGCTTAGGTGTTAAGAATCTGCGAGTGGACAACAGAAGCAGGTTTCCATCCTCTTGGAAGGCGAAAATGTCATCTTCGGGGTAGCTTTCGGGGTCTAATCTGTATTTGAAAGAGTTTTCCTGACATTCTAGCATCCCTGCTAATATTTGGAAATCGAGAGGCTCTTCGAGGATCTCATCCCCTCTGTGTACTTGCACTTGGAACGGAACTGAATCGTTAAAAACACACGTGTTGTTTATAAGAACATAATTAAATTCGCAACACTTTCGAATACAAGTTCTATTTGAGTTGCACCCACAGTCGTCGATTAATCCTTCATAGATAAATGCATTAAGATTGTACGATTCTTTGTTTTTAATTCCTTCCCCGTTAAGGCATTCGTTGCTCGCTTCTTTAAATAGTTGAACGAGGATGCAAAAGAGCAAGCGCTTTCGAAAAGACCTCATGACTAATTAAATAGTAATTAATTAACGATTATACAATGTCCTCTGCACGCCACAAAGATAAAATTAACTAAAATATTAGAAAAATTATCACAGTAATTTCCGTGCACAAATTAATTAAATAAAGTAATATTCTGTGACACGTCGTCGTTGTATTTTTAAACCATTATTAATCGTGTGTTAATATTTATACCTTTGAGTTATTTCTGAAAGAAGACTGTTCCACGATTTTGTATTTGTTTACTTTGAAGGCGTTTGTTTAATGTATTCTTATTTTTGGGCCTTTATGTTGGGTTTATAACTGTTTCGGGCTCAATCGGAAACTTTATTACTGACTTGGAAGTAACATAAACAAGCCATTAGAAGGACAACCAGATTTGCACATCCAATAAAATTGAAGAAGCACCCAGTCATCTTGTTTCTAAAACTATATAAGCGTTGCATAATTAATCGATGTTTTGCGATTTAATTTTAATTAACTATCTACTGACAATCGTCCTTGTTAAAGTTCAATCATTCTTTTTAGCTCTACGAATAATAAATAATTAAATAACGTTGGGATAGATACGACTAATAATTAAAATTTCATAATAGACACCAAACACAATATCCTTTTAAGAATAAATAATTACTCCATATAGAATCTAAAAAAAAAACGTTAATAAGAAGGGGGAGATCGCGATGATCGTTTATTATTATAACAATAAAATAATCCCTTTCCGATGCGAATACAAGAAAATAAAGTTAAATCATATCAAAGGTAAATATTGGTATTAAAATCTGATTAGCAAAAGGGGTTTTTACATTTACGTTATCAGACATTTATCAGTCGTAATGATAGAACTGTTAAGAATACTTACAACTGATTGTACGTTCTAAGGTAAAAATGATCGTGTTTATTTTTATATTAGGAGCAGTCGTGATGGCTCATTCCCACAGTTTGTGTGAAGAGAAAAGAGTGAAATTTAACCATCAAGCTTATTCCCCTGAAGATGATTATTTTACAAGCTCCATCGAATATTGTGACTGTAACGCTACAAGAATGTGTTTAAGAAAATGTTGTCAAATTAATTACATTATCGAAGGGCACACCTGTGTCTCAAACATTTCCATCGATTTCAAAGTTGATGTTTACAACGGCACACGTGTTTTAAATGAGACAATCGAATTCAAATACATTTCTGGAATGGTAACCTGTAACGAAGGAAGCTTTTATAAATTAGACCCTAAGAATTATCCTGAAGATACCTTTTACTTACAAAAAGATGGACGTCTTTGGCAGCCAGAGCTTAAAACACACATAAAGCAAGAAGATTACTGCTTGGAATACTTTGCCGATATAGAGCTTTCAGCATTAGTATGCTCTCCGAATACTCAAAGATTTGGAAGGAAAATCAACGCTGTTGGTAAGTATGTTTACATTACAAAGTTCCTTTAATATTTTCTATTTTTTTTAAGGGATGATTATATCGATGCCCTTTTTACTGGCAACTTTCTGCGTGTATGCTTTGTTACCCGAGCGCAATTTGCATGGGAAATCGTTAATGTGTTACGTTTTATCACTGTTTTTAGCTTATTTATTGTTGGTGATCATTCAGACGCATTTCGAAATAGTTGGAGCTGGTTGCAAAGCCTTGGGCATCTTCTGCTTCTTCTTTTTTATGATTTCTTTTTTTTGGATGAATATCATGTCCATCGACATGTGGTGGACCTTTAGGTAATCTGAAATCCATTAAAAATCATCGTTAAGTTTTCAATTTTAGTGGTGTGAAAGTGTTCTTCGGAAATAAAAAAGAAACGCAACGTAAACGCTTTCTATTGTACAACGGCTATGCCTGGGGTCTCCCGTTTCTTTTAACTCTATTTGTCACTTGTTTAAATCGAATTATACAAAACGAGGGTTGGTATAACCCAGGAATAGGAGATGGACAATGCTGGTTTAATAGTAAGTTCTCTTCGGTGTGCTCGGAAGACGAATTACAATGTGCATTTTAAAGACGGCTTTCCTACGCTCCTGTATTTCTACGGACCTTTGGCTGCGATTATTACGGTTAACGTCGTTTTATTCATTAAAACGGCTTTAAAAATAAAAGAGATGGAGCGGGATACTCAGATGCTAAGAATGGACGAAACCAGCAAACAAGCTCACGAAAGAGACAAGCAAAGGTTTGAAAGCACCTATAAAAATGACGATTAGTTTATAAATTCAATATTGCAGGTTTTATTTATACCTTAAGTTATTGTTAGCGATGGGTGTCAATTGGTCTATGGAAATAATCTCTTGGTTTATAGATTGGCAAGCAGGAGAATTACCACCAGCTATTTGGTATTTGACAGACTTTTGCAACGCTCTTTACGGTGTTTTCATTTTTTTTATATTCGTGGTTAAGCGTACTATTTGGAACCTTCTAAAGAGAAGGTTGGTCTTCTTTTATTTTAAATTTGGAACACTAATGATTAATGGTAAGATGTTTAGGTATTACATGGTTTTGGGGAAGCTGCACATGGCAAGGGACCTTCGAAGAGCTTCAGAATCGCGTGCAACAAATACTACTTCGTTATGTGGACGATGACGACAGTCTTCGATCTTCTTAATTTTATTATTTATTTTTATATCGATCTTTTGTCAAATTAAAGTCTTTAGCATTGTTACGATGCTTAAAAAGCCACCAAATTGAGCTAAATCTAAAGGCACATCTCCATCTTCGTTAGCGATCGAAGCATCTGCTCCTTTCTCCAACAAAGCCTTAACAATTTCCATAAAACCATTGTAGGAGGCATAATGGAGCGGCGTCCAGCCGTTATTAGAGGTGGTATTCACATCGGCACCATTTTCTAATAATAAATGAGTCGTTAAAGTGTGCCCTTTCATTGCAGACCAATGCAATAAAGTAAATCCTTTATTATCTTTAACATTAATTTCTGCTCCTTTTTTTAACAAAAGTTTTATATTTTCCAAGTGTCCACATTCGCAAGAGTTTTTAAGAGCGGTCCAACCTTGGTTATTTCTAAGTTCTATATTCGCCCCCCGCGTTAAAAGGATTTTTAATATATCGAAACGTCCATAAAGAGTAGCGGAATGCAACACTGAACTACCATCGTCGAGCTTCGCATTGACATCGGTTCCGTTTTCGATTAAAAATTTAAAAGCATCCAAAGAGCACTTATAAATAGCCCAATGCAACACAGTCAGCCCTTCTTTATTTCTTGCATCGATAATTCCACCTTCTAGTAAGAGAATCTTGGCATCATCAAGCTGGTCTCGAATTAAAGCTCTTTCTAAAGGAGTCATATCCTGGTTATCTCGCAAAGAAAGATCGGCTCCTTTTGCTAACAAAATTCTACCGACTTCTGTTTGCCCATAATAAACGGAGAAGTGAAGAGCCGTCCAGCTATCTGCATCACTTAAGTTAGGGTTGGCTCCACATTCTAAGAGAAGAGCGACAACATCAACATGCCCATTACTAGAGGCTATAATAAGAGCTGTTTCGTTGTCACTGTTTTTTTGGTTAACATCTGCTTTGAAATTGATTAATATTTGGACTACATTTAAATCTCCATTAAGAGCGGCCCAGTGTAAAGACGTTTCTTCTAAAGGTACTCCATAACTTAGCATCCATTGGACAATCTCGCCATGACCAAATACTACAGCTAAATTTAGAGGAGTGAATTCTTCGTTACTGACGATTTTGCAGTCAGCTTTTGAGCGAAGAAGTAATTTGACCACGTCGCCATGTCCATTGTGGATGGAACAGTGAAGCGGTGTCCAATTCAAATTTGTTCTTGAATTAATAAAAGCCCCATTTTTAAGCAACAAGGACACTGTGTCCGAATAACCATTAAAAGCGGCCCAATGGATGATTCTCCATCCATTCGCGTCTTGCAAATGGATGATAAGTGCAAAATCCATAAGCTCGGCACCTTTTGATAGGAATAAAGCTAAAACTTTAGTATTTCTTGTGGACAAAGCTAAATCCATAGAGGTTCGGTTAGAATTATCTCTAGCATCCATGTCACTTCCGTTCGTTAATAATAAATTGATTAGACTTATATCTCCATTCATAACAGCTACATGTAATGCCGAAAAGCCATCAGAGTCCCCCAAATTCATATTGAATGCTTCGGTTGATTCGGAATTGTCGGACATATTTGTTAGAATTGTCTAGATTTTTTTGACAATTAAAAAATCGCTAAGAAATTTAAAAAAAGGAATATAAATATGTCAAAATCATAATTAATGAAGGATACAAGCATTAAAAGGATCGTAGGTACGTACTTCTTGAGATTAAAGAGTTTTTAAAACAATAACTCTAGTTTATTGATAATCTATTCCTTCTACCAGGGACTCTGCTTGAAAACAATACATCTAAAAGTGTTATCTTCACAATCGTAGCGTTTACCTAAAAATTGCAACAAAATAACAAATTGCTTCAATAAAATCTAACAAGAGTACAATCGAAAATAAGATATCACAATAACTCCCTTAAAGAAATGTGGCAGCAATAAAAATATCACGCAGCTCTTCCGTTTTATTTTAATACTGTTTGTTTTGCCCAACAAGAGAATAGAATCGCTGCAACACATCTTAAAGAGAACTCCCTATACATATAACAATGTCAATATATATATATAATAAACGTCAGTAATTTTTCTGCCGATCTAAAGAGCAGAACGCTAGTTATTGTGTAATCATGAACAATTTCACAAGACACCTACTACATATAGGAATGTGTTCACTGCTGTACAATTACAAAAATATTTACATATCAAAGAACGGTCTTGAAACCATTCATTTAACATTTATGGTTCTCTTTTTTAATTTTAAGAAAATATTGAAGGATTCTGCACATATCAATTTAAAGCACAATTGATTGAACTTTTTGCTACACATATACACGGCACATCCACACAGTCATAAAACTAAAGCTGTTAAAAATGTCAAACATACCATTAAAAAAATACCCGTAACCATTTCCCAAAACCTTTTAATTTTGGACCTCCATTCGAGTCACCCTAAAACCTACTCCTGTCCAGTAGCATTATTGACTAGATTTTTCTTCTTTCGATAAAATGAAAGTTTACTATATTTTTTTTTATAAAAATATAGTTTTTTTTTCTAATTAACCAAAGTTCAAGCAAATTTTAACTATTTATATATAGAAAAAGATACTTTCAACAACTTCCACGATAAATACTAAAAAAAAAGTATTATCAATTTATACAGATCAATTAAAAATATCATTCGACTGACCATGTCTCTTTTTAATGAAATCTAACGATCAGATCTCTATAATTATCTTTCACCTAACTTATTGTAGATTAGTGGAGTGCCGTAAGACGTAAAAATGGCAAAAGCTCGGAATCCAGGGCCTGTGAATGAATTTTAGTAAAACCTTTTTGATTGCATTGCTAAAAGGTGAAATAAAAAAGTTAAAGAATAAAAATTGAGCAATCTCGATTACAACAATTTAATGAAGAATGACAGGGATGTGAAAAAAAAATTGTTTACAGTAAAGATCTCAATTTTATACACAATAAATGCTATTTGTATAGTAACTTTAATGTTAATTTATAATTACAGTCGAACCTCGATAAGTCGAAATCGAAGAGAAAATAAAAATAACTTTTAAAAACGCGAAAAAAACGTTTGAACAACGACTGCAATAAATTTCACAGTGGTGCACCAAAATACGAAACACCTTGTATATAATTTTTTTTACGATCTCTAAACAAAACCCCGATAATTTGCTTTAATTTTACAAAGTAAGTGTCAATTCCTAATTAATTACGTGCAAACGCAAATTCCATTATAAAGGGTGTTTCGAATTAAAGCAGAAAATATTAACATTTCCAAAAATTGCCAAAAACGATCGTTATGAGGCTTTGTAATTATTTATAAGAGATTATTATTACAAACCGATAAACACGTGTGCCTATTTAAAAACTCAAATGCACGATTTCGAAAAGCGCGATAACGGTAACTTGTAAATGGCCGAAAGCGCTACATTGAACAAAGGAAAATTAATTTTGGGCATCGCAACTAACATTTTGGAAAGCCATTACGATCAAAAAAGCCGAGATTTTTGAGAAAGGTGGCGTAAAGATTTTTAAAGTATTATTTGTGACTTAACAAAAACGACAAAACATAGAATATTTAAAAATAAGCTTACAATTCAAATTTATATACAGGGTGTACTTCGGAGAGTTCCAAAACCCTTTGGTAAACACTATTCTGTTCCACACAAACACTAATTAGTCAAAATATGTTACATTCAAAGCACGTTGTATTCAAGCTGCCTATGTATAAGTTATGGAAAGTAAAAAGGCGGAGTTTATGTATTGATTTTTCACGAACCCGTTCACGAAGCACTTCGTATTGAAGCTTCGTATAAGTTAAGGCACATTTGCGCAGTAAAAGGGCGGAGTTTATGTATTGATTTTTCACAAAGCCTACAAAGTATTGATTTTTAGATATGCTAAACAGGTAGCGACATCGCCAAAAATTTCCAGTGGTTACGTTATGTTTAAGGCCACTGACCTGTGCGTTGCTCATAAATAAACCTGCATTCGTCGCTCTCGGCCACGCAAAACGGCACAAATTAGTGTTTTAACTGTGTTTAATTAGTGTTTTAATTGGTCACGAGTGCGAAAGGGTGTCGGAATCGGTTTAGAATGAAAGTTCGCACAAAGTCCCAAATTTGAGACGGTCGCCGGAGCGCCGGCATTCGCCCGACCACTGCACAAGGGTGCCTTAGTGCGATCGCAGCGTCGGCTTACGGGCTTCCTAATAGTTCCGAATTAATAGTCAAAAAACTGAAACGTATGAATGATCGAAATTAACAGATTCTGAATTTGGATTCATCTCATCAAAATATACATATGAGGAAGATTTGATCTGGTTTAATCAATTTTTTTTTTGTTTTCATAATTGCAATTTTTAGTGGTTTTTTGCAATTTAGACAAAATTTTAGAGGTGTACGAGTTAAACGGACCGCAAATTTGGATTCAGCGCATCGAAATACAAAACCCTAGGTGAGCCTGGTCAAAAGTACTGACCACTTTTTTTTTTGGTGTGGCGGTTGTATTTTCACCATTAAAAAATTGAAAGCGCCCAAAATCAATCCTTTAACATTTTTGTATTTAATGTTAAAAATATATTCCAAAAAGTTTTATAAAGATCTATTCAAAGTCCCTGGATTCCGAGGTATAAACCTTACGGCACTACATGTTCGATCTCCTAACGTAAAAATGTGAATATTTTTTCATCTAAAATTTGGAGGATTTCTAAATATTGCATTCTTTGTGTTTTCTAAAAATAAAGCGTTTGGAATTAGGTATGCACAATTTATAAAAATGATCACATATATATAAATACATACATACAGGTTCGCGCGCGCACACACAACACACACAGAACATTGATAATTAAAAATTAAAGAAAAAAAAACCCTTATTAAGATCATCATCCAGGGCTACTTGTAATCGAGGCGTGATTTCCAATCGTAGCAAGTGTAGGTCTTGCAAGCTGACAGCGCCTTGTACTTAAGGATCTTTCGATCAATCCCCCTTCTCCTGCTATTGGATAAGACGTGGCCTTTTTTGCAGTCTTGCTGCTGCAAAATTAAAATGTCAACATTTCTTCGTTATCACATACAAAGCTGAAGCGGAATGGTCCTTATTACACACTAGCATAATCCGATCGGTGATATCAAATCATAAAGCAAAGCCTTTCCATCGAAAAATAAATGAGTTAGTGCATTATATGAGTGGTGTGATAGTGGTTGTTATTTATTACAGTAGAAATGTGCGCACTCTTAAGCTGTACTGTAGGCCCTAAGCTCGAAGCGTATCTCAGACATAGCTTACCCATTGGTAGTCAGAACATTTCGATGCCGAAGAAATAAGAAATTTGTAAGTGGCCAACATACTTTTAAGACAATAAAACCCTAAGAGAAATCATAATAATGTTTTTAAGAATACAAAGAATCGATAGCTTTGAGAAGAAGCTAAAACTACAGTACAGCATGAAGGAAACTCGGATCACATTTCTAAGTAACATTTAAAGTTCGGTGCAATAAGATAACAGATAGTTACCGTTTTACAAATTAGAGTTACTAGCGAGCACTACACATGAGTAATGTAAACCTTGCGCTTGAGAAAGCCACTGCTGCGGGCTGGAGAAGACATGCCCGTGTCATGGCTGAAACACACAGGGACACCGCTACATACAAAACCGTTTCCGAGTCTACGACTCCTCAACACAACTAAGCGCCCTACTAGAATGTGACATATTTACCTTCGACGTCTAGAATAACTTTGTCCAGGCAGACCAAAGTAACCTCGAGGAATCACCATTCGAGCATTTCCTTGTGCAGGTCTAGATCCTCCGTGCGTCATTAAAATTGCCAAATGTGCCGCATATCCTTCCGACAAGATAGTTGCTAAACTCTGCTGCTTCTTCGATGCCTTTCCAACTATATAAATTTGTTTAGGTTTAAGTGCGATGGACGTATAAACACTAATGTCTTTGCTGCTGCCATAAGCCGAATGAATGATTACCCCATGATTCTAAAAGCGAAAGAGATTAATCAAAGTAAAAGAGAAATAAAAAAGAAACATACTTGTACGAGATTATTAAGGTAGGCAGCTTTATGTCCGAGTGGATCGGTCGATAGCCCATCAGCAAAGGATACCAAACCATGGGGAAAATTATGTTGAGACAACCACGAAACAACTTTCTGTTGCTGCATGTCTGGACGTCCCGTTATGTAAATTATAAAATAACCCAATTCTTGCCAGTGCCTATAAATTAAACGATCAATAGCAATTACGAAAAATAATAATTAGAATTAAGTACCTGACAACATCAACAGCTCCTGCTCGAACTTTGGGATCTCTTCCTGTGACAGACATACTAGCAGTGAAAGAACCATCTATACTGAAAACTACGCATTCCGTTTTTGGAGGAACTACTGCCAAGAAGAAATCGGCCGACGTATGATCACCTCTCACTACCATCTTTAAAGAATAGCACAATAAGCAATTATTTTAGCTACGAATTTGTTTAAATCACCTTAATGGGATATAAACCGTAACCCAAAGATTTATCCTCGGGAATCGTGTAAGTAATTCGTCCAGTTTTATCGGTAACTTCCGTACTCAACTGTGTCCACTCCCCAGACGGTGTATCTCGCATTATATGAATATCCACTTTCTCTCCAGTTAAAGTTATCATGTCTAAAGGTCCATACATAAAACGTGCAATTAAAAGTTGAGGAGCGCCCTCTCTAACAATGACATCGTTCGCTCTATGATTAGCAGCCACGTTCTGGAAAAAAAAATATATTACTCAATATGTAATACGACAAAACAAGACACAAACCTTTAATTTAACAGATGTTCGTTTTCTTATCCACTTTTCTCTAGGTTGTCCCGGTATAAAACTCGGCTCTCGATCTTCAATCCCTGTGATGGGAGCAATTTCTTGACGAGCAACCTGTCTTAATATGAAGGCTATCACATCATAGCTTTCCCAATAGCTCGCGTGGAATAAATGCGGAAGAGCGTTCGTCGGGAAATTCGAAAGCCCTTCCGGGCAGTACAAAGCGTAATCTAAGCGTTTGCCACCCCACCATTTCTGTTGCACTGTAAACGAAAGTTCGATTACTAAATAACCAAGTATCTCTCAGGCGGCGTGCACATGCTGCTAATTAGTGGAGTTATAAACTGTAGCATCTTGCAAATACTTTTAGTACTTACAAGCGTTAACAGCATGTAGGGGAATTGTATCAATTATTCCCGATACAGTGCTCTGTATTGAAACTTCGGATAAACGTCTGGGCTGTGTACCCAGAGTGTCATTAAACATCTGGGGATTACTTTGAAGTATTTCGACTAAAAGTGCAACTTATTAGCGTCTTAATTCCAAAATGACCAACAACCTATGTTAGTGCACCAACACACACACACACACACACATACACTTACGCAGATGGTAAGGCTGGCCGTCTCCTAATGGATATTTAGCATAACGAGCTACGTTTATCGGTGGAAGAATTGAGAATCGAGCAGAGAGCAACGGTTCCAAACGAGCTGCCACCGGATCGGTAGGGTGGAAGAGATTATAAACTTGGTGACAATTTGGACGGTTTATAATACCTACAAATTAATATTTAGTATTTTCGCTTTGTTTTGCAGAAGGTTGCTCACTATTTTTCTCGTCTGCCGCTGAGATTTTTCTGTAAGCCAATACGAGAGCCAGAGGACTTCCAAACATAAAGAAATCTGAAACTTCGAAGTCAAATTTTGGGTGATTAGATTGTTCACTTGTTGACGAAGATCTACGTCTAGGAGAGGGTGCCGTTAAGTGCCCCGTTTCATTAACCTGAACGTCGTCTATAAAAGATAAGTGTTAGGAAATTATGTATAGACGGATTATAAGAGATACCTTTATAAATGATAATATCAGTATCAAGAATGCTGTTCTCACTTCCATGCCTGGAATGATATCTGGAAGGTCTGCAGAGCGCGTCGTAAGCAAGAATCGAACCCACAGAATCAGCAACGATACACACTTGGCCAGTAAAACCCAAGCCTTCCTCAGTCTTTAAGAATTCTTGATAAACCATATTTGCACCACTGATTGTCCTAGACACAGCTTCTTGGTATTCATTCGTTGAACTCGCAAGTAACGGAATAGCACCAATAGGTATCGAATCATGAGTCACAGAAGGGACATCAATATTGGAAGGCGAAACGTCAAAACTATACGGACTAAGACTAAAAAAAAAAAAAGATGTTACATTGCAGTAAGACTTATAATTTGTTAAGTAAACCTGGATAGAATGCCAAGACTCTCGGTGCAAACAGAGGGGCAGGAAACAACCTTAATTCCAATATGTCCAACCAACGTCGCATAGTGTTGCCTCATAACCGATTCAAAGGCGCCCCGAAACGTAGTGACATCTGATTTCTTCGCTGCCATATCCACATTTGCGTCTACAATAATAAAACATGAACTTGCTTTAAAATAAAAGCAAATTAAACATTAATCACCTAACACACTCCCAGCATGCAAGACTAAAATTAAAACGGTTGTGGAACATGGTAAATGTGCCGGAGAAGCACAAGGAGAATCAGGGCAAGAAGCATCTAAAGAATTGCCCTTTCCTCGTTGTAAGTTTTTACGATTTCCTCTTTCGCTAGTAACTCTTTGTAAGTAATATGGCGAGAAAATGCTGTCATCTAAAATTTAAAAAATAACAAACAATAATAATTAGATCAAAAAATATCACAATAAACTTCACCACAATAAGCAAAGAAAATCATACCAACCTCCGTGTTTATCAGGCATTGGATTTGGAGATGTTAGGTCAGGATCTTCTTCAGCTAGCAAATCTAACGAACTCCACTTTGCAAGCGAAGAACATTCTCCCATATCTTCTAGCAACAAACAGTCTTAGAAAAATCAACTTACCTTCTACATGCATTCCAGATTTATAAAACTAAACACGAAAAAATAAATGCCTACCTTGACAATCGAAAAATTCCTCGTCGGAAGCCGAATCGGAGTCGCGTCCCAAGCTTTGTATCCTCCAATTGGCAACTTGCAAGTCGAAGCTTTTTATTGAAGATGATGCAGGGGAATGGAGACCTCTCTGAGACCATTTCTCATCTCTACTGTAAATTTATTGTTACAAAAATAGATAACAAAATTATTGCAAGTATCTCACACCTTTTCAGTGTAAAATTTATCTCGTTCGTTTCGTCTGATGGCGATAAATCACCATCGGAACCTGTGTCAGTTTGTACAATAGGAATGTTTGAAGAATCTTTGGCCAATAAAAGCGTAGGGTGTACGTCTTCCGTCTTTTCTATGCTTCCAAGAGTGGCAGCCAATGTTTTAGCTGCCGACGAATCTTGAGAAACGGACCCACTATGGTTCTCATCATCTATCAACAAAATTTCGTTTAAAAAAAAATACCAATAAATTTGATTGAATACTTACCGAAATCTTCACCATTAGCTTGCGCCATTTTACGTTTTAAAGCGAGCTGAGTTTTCTTCTCGATTTCTCTAATGTCTTCCATTGTAAGGCCGTGCCATTCGTCCTGCCAAGCCCAGGCTTGCCGATGTGCTCGTAGCATGGTTTTCCTAAGCGCAACGTCGTGAATAAAACGTTCAATTTTAGTCTGCATTCCCCAATAACGAAATTCAACCCTACACAATTTATAGGCGCACATTAAAGACTTTCCGTTAGGTGTTGGCTGTGGTTTTCCTTGTACTTCGTTCCAATAATCATTGAGCCATGTCTCACAAAGAGGGCCACGACCTGATCTCTCCGAATGGAAGATTTTTGGGTCTTCGTCTCGAATATAATCTGTTCCATAGAGCTGATCTTTCACAACATCGATTAAATCTTAAAAAAATCATTTTAAATAACCAATCCAATGTCCCTCAAGATTACTTACCAACGATTCTATTTCTAAGATCGGATCCACTTAGATTGAAAACGTTCTCCTGATGACCATTATCTCCAAAATAGTAAGTTTCGATTTCCAAGTAAAACTTTTCGACAAAAGGGCACGTGTATCGTGTCTTAGTATACGGATAGGCATTCCAGGCTTCTTCGTCAACCATAAGAGCTGTCTTTGGGAGAATCCCTTTCAGCCATCCTACAGACATGTTACATTTATTTTTGCTAAACACAAATAGCTTTTTAATGTTCGATAAGCTATTAAATTGGCTCAATGCCAAGACATTTTAAAAATAAACTCATGCAATTGATGAGAAGATTATTTACCTGGTAAATGACTTCCTACATGATATATTTTTCGAGTGTATTGTCCATGTCCGCCAGGCCCATCTGTGTATGGTTCATTAACTAATATTTCTACTCCGCTTCCAGCACCGCTGCTTTCTTCTCTGCTTTTCTTCTATAAAAAAATATAGCAGTAGCAGTTACAGATTTGAATGAAGAGAACCTGCTTACGGCAATCATATAAAGCTGAGCAATCCTATACTCCTCTACTGTTAAGGGAAGAGGAATTCTGTATTCTTTGATGAGCATGGTTGGACGAGGACTGGCACTCTTGAGTTAGGTCACTTTAGTGTTTCTTTCGATGTACCACTTCGTTTGGGATCCCCCATTCTTAATCCTACAATTACGCACTTTTTAATGAACACTCGAAATAGAATTTCCAATATTGAAAAACTAAATATTTACACGTTTAAATAATATCTTGGCAAGTGATATTTGGCTTTTAATCATTCTTACACAAACGCTTCAATCTCAACTGTTAACAATAGTCCTATGAAATGACTACGAAAAAACGTAATTCAAAGTCCAACTTGGCTACGAATCAACTTTCCTATAAGAAACGACCCTGAATTAATCTATGTTTATTACCTAAAAATGTTCAGCTGATTTCTATTAAAAAATCCACTTCATTTTCATGTAACTCGTTACACACATAAATTAGATATTTAATCAAGAAAAATCTAATGAATATGTATTAAAATAGTCTTTTAACACAACACACAGTTAAGCTAGTAAATTAATTTGGCACGTCCAAAATCCAAAAATTGGCTTTTAATTTGCAAGTAGAAAAGCGACCTTTGTTTACAACGTCCCATCTTTTTTCAAGGTTTTTCAGTTCAGATTTGCATTCAAAATGTAAAAAAATAAAAATATAAAACGAAGCAAGTGGGCGTTTACATTTCAAAAAAAGGATAGAAAACGGGGTTTCAATAAATACTAAAAAAAAAATAAGCGTTTATGAATGTGATAAACTAGATTTTTCTCGTAAAAATTATATGATCGGGCACTCACCAAGTATAAAAGATACTTGTTTTAAAAGGGCGATTGAAATTAACTTCTTCCACTAATAACACCTTTAAACTAATTATCTCTCCGGAGCAAACTGGAATTTTTCTATTTTATTTAATTATATTGTGACGTATGATAGTAGGGAATAGCTTAAATACGTTCTTAGTATCTTTTCAAAATTAAGCTAGCGATTTTTACGACGTATACCGTACATTTGAGGCAGAAGGTGATAATAAACTAGACGAAGACGCCCGAGCGTCGCGACGTCCTATTGATCTGTCCAGAAAAGGCCTAACCGGCGTTAACTCAGCTTACATTGACGATGCATTTGATTTTTGTCGTTATCAAAGGAACTTGTAAATCCTTACTAATATTCATGTTAAATTAAATGGGAACTTTCCAAGCTAGGCGCATCATTTTAACAGAGCTTTGTAAACACATCAAAAGCTCACGCCATCCTCTGGGGTTGACCGTACATTATAAAAAAAGATTATTTTGATTTACAAAAATTAATTAATCGTTTTATAGCGTGAGCTGCATCAATAAAGGCGCAGGGCGTCTGGTGTTGAGGGTGGAAATAGACGCCTGTTACCTTTGACATTTAGCCAGCTTCAACCGGGTCACTTGCGTTTCTCTTGCAATATCCGGGCTCGTTTTCAATTTGATTACACTTTTTATATCTAAACAATCCGTTAATGTAAACATCCATTAATTGCAAGATGTTAATTGAAATCGTTAAAGGTAGATAAGGAACTCCTTGTTTTATAAATTCAGATGTAAATATCTCCCTAATGTAAAAATAAACCTTGAATCAAAAGAACTAAGTAATATAAATCATATAAGATCAAATCCCGATAGTTATCAAAGCAATAGGATATTCAACAAAGTTATTCCTTTAGCTATGACGTAAATCACCTCTTTGACGTTATATAGGTCCAGGTTTCGTCATTACAAATTTAATTTTATGTTATATCTCTTCTCTAAAGAATAGAATATTGTTTTTGTTGTCCTGGAGCAATTATGTGTTAATTATGGGTAAACACATTAAAAACTTTCTAACATTAATAAGTCCTTGATAAAAGTGGATGAAGGATAATTGCTTCCAATATTTAAATCGATCAAGATTACATTATATTGTGATCTTCCTTGGGGTTCAAGTTATCTAAAAACTGTGTCAGCATTAGGGGGGAGAGAGGTATACTAAACTATATATGTATATATAAAACTAAGAATACTAAATGCATTGTAGATATGTATAATATAAATAGCAACAATATACATTTTATTAAATAAAATGTCCTGATGCACCTCTTGGAAAATCATAAATTAAAATGTTAACTAGATAAAGTTACCACAATGCCTTTACTTGTTTTATTTTATCTTGTTTCTCTTTGAAAGATACACATTCACTTAATTCATTATATTCATAGATCGTGTACTTTGCTTGTGCAAAAAGTGCCGCCAAAAGTGGTTGCAATGCTTGTAAACAAATACAAATAAACGCAGAATATCTCACCAAGTTTTATATCCCCAATCAAAGTTACATGCCTTATTAATGTTCGGTAGCACATTAAACACAAAAACACTCCATTTTAACGAACATTTAGCATAATTATAAAAACCACAAATGCAAAAACCCGATGGCCGTTTGACAGGACGATAAATAGTTGTTTTTACTTACAACTTCTGACACTGGGGGCCAGCACATTACAGTAACTACAATGGTCACACTTTTAAATCACAATTTTACAACGCATTTATTTATAACAATTAAATTATTAACAACAATATCAAAAGATATTATTTAATTTGGAAAAATAACATCGACCTATCTCTAACAAAATTTTCATTATAGAATAGGTACATCTTACACCAAGTCTATATTGGAACATTTGATTTATCAGGTTGGCGATCGATAATTAGTGGTGTCGAAGGGGGATTGTTGATGGGTTGGGTAGTTAAACAATAAACCACAATTATGTGTGATTTTTGTAGTTTTTTCTGTTAATTATTATGGAATTATGTTGATTAAACAGGGACTTATTATTTTCCTGTTTGTTGTTTTCAAATTTGCAGCAGGTAAGTTAAATTTCGCACATTATTGCAGTTTCCATGGAGACTTAATTGACTTGTCTACCGATTTTTAAAATTTCTCAACCTTTACTTTGCTTCAAATTAAAAACAGATAATTCAAAGGGAATTTTTCACAGGCTCACAAATAAAAGACGTAGCAATTGACATAGGCCGTAATCTAACGTTAAAATGTTCCCTGCCCACTACAAAAGATGTAATGTGGTTACAAGAAGGAAGAGAAGATGATCAACAAATCTCACACTTATCGGTGCAAGAAGATGGTTCGTTATTTCTAATGCAAGTCGATAGAAACGATTCAGGAGTATACACGTGCTTGCCAGAAAATAGTGATAAAAATGAACTAAAGGCAAGCTTTAAAGTTAAAGTACGGACACCTCCACCATTACTATCAGTAACTGTACACCCTAGCACAATTCTGGCCCTAGTTATATGGACAGTAGAGGATACAGGTGGATATCCTATAATCTGTTTCACAGCTCAGTATAAACTTGCTAATTCGGATGAAGAGTGGAAACCCATATCACCAAATCGTATAAGTCCTAATTGCAGACAGATAGAAGTATACAAACTTGAGCCTAACACCACCTACGCATTCCGTGTATGGGCTGTTAATTATTTGGGAAAGGGGGAAGTTACTGAAGTAGAAGGAAGAACTTTAATGAATAATCAAGAACTAGGTAAATTGTCTCTAATGAAATTGTATTATAATAAAAAGTTTAATTGTTACAGAATTGGTACGCCATTTCTTGGAAGGGGCCGATAAATTTGATACTAGCATGTGGTTTATTGCTGTTGGTATCGTCATGGGAACTCTGGTCTTGCTAGGCTTGGGAACATGTCTGTTACTTTATCAAGAGTGCAGGACTCCAACTGGTAAGCCATATATATGTTTTGTTCGTATTGTGTTGCTTGAACGTCTTCGATTTGTATTTAACGACCCAAATTTAAAATCAGTTTAATTTTTAGAAATGGATGATCAAGAGATAATCGAGTTAGTACCTAACATAATATTAAATCCTGGATTCGAGGGTAACTCACACACAGAACGCATACCAGCAGATGAAAATTCAAACAGTGAAACAGCAATACGTCTTAATAACAATACGGTTATTCAACCACGAAACGTCTAGCATTTTTGTAACACTCTGATATTTAATTTTTTTACATTCAAATAGCAAAAGAGGGGTGTGCTTAATGTGACTAAAAAGTGCCCTGTTTACACATTCCATAATTTCTTTTACATTTCGAAATAATGTAATGCAACTCCTCCAAACTATTCTTTCATCGTAAACGGCTTTAAGGGTAGTGTCTCCGAAATATGAGAGCAAAAGTAAAGCACAGTGATAACATTCTAGTCATAAGATTTTTCTAATCATATCAAAATTTGTGTTTTGATCAATTAACAGTAAGAGTATCGCTTTTATTCTTTTACATAAATAATAATCATTTCCGCAACTGAAATGTTAAGAATTATTTTTGCAAAGCTAGATTTAAATTAGCACACAGTTGTGCGTTAATCGAAAAGCCACTTTTTAGACAAACTTATGTATGCTTCCATTTTTACAAGTTGCAAATCTTAAATTACGGTGGTAGTTTCTAAAACGAATAATGCAAAATAATTCTCTCAAGAGGTTGAATAATTTTATTGTGCCTAATATTTAAGTAGAAGTAGCTTTTTAAAAACTTAGGCATGGGTTAGCTCAATTTTTTACAATAAAAAAAAAAGCAAAATATGCTCGCTTGTTGGATGCAATAATTAGAATTGCACTCGGAGCTGCAGATGTAAAAATCTTTTGTGTTGTGAAAGTTTCAGTGCCTAAAATAGTTTTAGAATTAAGTATAGCTTTTGAGCACGTTTCAACTTTAACCACAGACTGAAATTGTTTTCTCGTAGTTTAGACTAGAGTGGCCTCAGTGTATCTTACCGAGTACGATGTGACGAAACGACAATTCTGTTTTCGATAAATATGTCGTCTAACTGCCGCCGATTATTGTCGCTTTAATTTTGAATTTTTGGCAATTTAAACTGAGGCGTTAAAGCCATTAAACGTGTTGTAACTGAGGTTGTACTGGGGTTGTAACTTGTTGTAGAATTAACAAAAAAGCATTCATATAAACCTATCCAAAGACGGGAGTTTGTATGATTTGCTTTGTATTTGCGATTTTATACGAAAAAAGTATTTTAAACAGTATCGGTGAGTGTACATGTCTTTGTCATATTTAAACAATTTGAATGTGTACAATAATTTTTATACGTACCAAGTAATTTGTAAATTTTCTTTTATACACATATTACTACTACTACTACTTTTGCTTCCTGTAGTTTTGCTAACGCTTCTCGTATCGTATTATTATAATATTAAAAACGATATTTAAAGAAATTAAGTACAAAATTATGTACAGTTCTTCCACACTCTAATTTTAGATGTATTTACGTAAAAGCTACGCATTTAATTTTCTACTGTAATATTTTAAGAAAAGGGTAGTTTGTGTATTGCAATTTGCTCTTAGATGGTTTATATGCATATAACACACGTAGTTAGGCTCAGAATTATTTAAAATTCAATCAAAAAAGAAGATGTGCAATAATGATTTAGCTTTAGTTACGAATTCATTTCAACTTGTAATCTCTCGCTCGTTTTACGATAATAAATATTTAAGTTTTAATCAATTAAAAATTTTGACGCCGATCTTCTGTAATATTTCATACAAAGAACCCAAACGTACGTCATCGAAAATTGTCTTTTAAATGTAATAAACTTTGTTTTAGGTTTTGAAGAAGGTCGATAAATGTATAACCCAGGTTTCCCTTCATAAATAAACCAAAATGTGCAATAGCAATTGATTAATAATTGAGAGCTAGTAAAATCGATAACGAAATAAATACAAACAAGCTTAGAACTAAAATTGATAAATCATCATCGATGATTTCACTATCAGTTAGGCAAATACCATGTGTTATCTAGGTTTTTGTTAGTTCTGAGTGCTTTGTTTGGTATAGGGTGTTCGGGAACATTAACATATTTTAGGGGTTGATAAAGAAAAACGACACGCGCTCAAAATATAAGTCAAGGCCCCAATTCTACAAAATATTATCTATCTCGATATCACTTAGACAAATATAATTTCGACTGTTTATCTTATAAATAGAATAATTAGTACGAGGTAAATGTTATTTTGGTTGCTTTCAGAAAACTTGAAAAAAAATACAAATCTCAATACGTCCCTTTTGAAAGTGCAAGTTCATTTTAAACATTACGTATGTAATAGATATTTAATCTTATCTTTATCTATAAGAATTTCTTTCCATTGATATTTGATATAATAATTAGTCTTTAAAGTGGTCGCTTGGTAAAATTTAAAATTCCAACTATGAAAAATAAGCCCACCACCCTTACGAACGATGACTTGATCAATCAGGAAGGAAAAGATAAAAATCTGTAAGTATTTTTGTTAAAAAACGTATGTCCAGATTCTAATTCATCATTTTCCAGACAAAAAAATGTCAACGACAAAGAGGCATTTAAAGAAAAAACCGTACCCTTCCTCCAAGTGGTGAAGTTTATTAAAATTAATCTAATTGAAGATATTTATATTAAATGGTGTTGTTTCAGTATCGTTATGCAACTGGTTACGATAAGTTTCTCTTGAGCATTGGAGTGCTGTGTGCCATGGGGACCGGTATCTGTCAGCCTTTGAACGTTTTAATTTTTGGAACCCTAACTGGGAATATTATTAAGTTTGCTACAATAATGCTAAACGAGACTCTTCCAATAGAAGTCAGGGAAACTGCACAAGAGAACTTCATGCAAGATATCATATCTTTTGCAACATACAACAGCATGATTGGAGTTGCCATGCTAATTCTTAGTTACTCCTCCACCGTCTTATTTAATTATAGCGCTATTAGGCAAGTAGGTGTGCGTTGCCTTTTTAATAAACTTAATTCTAAAACGGTCTCTCGTAGATTTACAATATTCGCATTCTCTATTTTCGCAATGCTTTAAATCAAGACATTGCTTGGTACGACCTTCAACAAACTGGCGATTTTGCTAGTCGCATGTCGGAGTAAGTTAACAAACATCAATAAATTAATCTGAAGTAATGCAACTTTAATATTAGAGACATCAATAAACTGGAGGACGGTTTCGGAGAAAAAGTACCCATGTTTCTACATTTCCAAGTTGCATTTATTGCTAGTCTAACTTTGGCTCTAGTAAAAGGGTGGAAATTGGCTCTTGTATGCCTAACATCCCTACCCATTACTATGATCTCCTTAGGAATAGTTGCTTTGGTAAATTTATGTTTGTTTTGGTCATCCATCCATCGATATTTACTCTACTCGTTTTTAGTTAACCAGCAAGTTGGCAAAAAAAGAAATGGATGCATACGGTGCAGCCGGAGCTATAGCCGAAGAAGTTTTATCCGCAATAAGAACCGTTATAGCTTTCGGTGGGCAAAAGAAAGAAATCGAACGATATTCTGAAAAATTAATTTTTGCTCGAAAGAACAACATTAAGAGGTCTTTTCTTTCCGGCATTGGCTTTGGATTGCTGTGGTTCTTCATCTATGCGAGCTACGCCATGGCCTTTTGGTACGGAGTGCAATTAATCCTCAAAGATAAATATTTACCGCAAGAAGAACAAATTTACGATGCTGGAAATATGGTCACGGTAACTACTTAGAAAATTACAAAGTCAATTCGACTGGCGTATCATAATTTTAGGTCTTTTTCGGCGTAATGCAAGGAAGCATGAATTTTGGAATGTCATCCCCTTATATCGAAGTATTTGGGATAGCAAAAGGGGCTGCTGCTAAAATATACTCAGTAATTGATAACGTGCCCATTATTAATAGTTGCAAAAACAAAGGTACGAAGCCGTTTAAAATTGAAGGGAACATACTTTTTAAAGACGTACATTTTGACTATCCGTCTAGGCGTGATGTTAAGGTCTGTGATCCGTCTAAACGTACCTCCTAGCTAACGTTTTGTAATTTTAGATTTTGCAAGGGTTGAATCTAAATATCAAATCTGGTGAAACTGTAGCCCTCGTGGGGAGTTCAGGTTGTGGAAAATCGACTTGCGTACAATTAATACAGAGATTTTACGACCCGACATCTGGCTCGGTTTGTATTCCAATGAAGATTGCCGAAGAGATTAAAATTGGTATCATTAGGTATATCTGGATAACGATAATCTGCAAGAGTTGGATCTGACGTGGCTTCGAAGTAACATAGGAGTTGTGGGACAGGAGCCAGTCCTATTTGGAACGACAATTGCAGAAAATATAAGATATGGATGTTTATCAGCAACCCAAGAAGACATAGAGAGAGCTGCTAAGAAAGCCAACGCACATATTTTTATCTCTTCTTTGCCCCAGGGCTACGAGACTTTGGTGGGCGAACGAGGAGCTCAATTATCTGGTGGTCAAAAACAAAGGATTGCAATCGCAAGAGCGCTGGTTCGAGAACCTGCGATTCTATTGCTTGACGAAGCCACTTCTGCTCTGGACACGAGTAGCGAAGCTAAAGTTCAAGCTGCATTGGATAATGTGGGTATCAAATCGTAATTTTTGACACCCCATTAAATTTTTTACTTTAGGCCAGCAAGGATCGTACCACAGTCATCGTTGCACATCGCCTGTCAACGATACGTAACGCAAATAGAATAATCGTGCTTGCTGAAGGAAAGGCTGTCGAAGAAGGCACACATGCCACCTTAATGGCTGCGAAAGGATCTTATTATAATTTGGTGATGAGCCAAGTTTCTTCGTTCGATGTCTCTTCGGAAACTGGTAAGAAAACAAGTCTACTATCAATCAAAAACACACTCGTTATAAATTTTCAGGTGAAGAATTCGAAGAAACTGGACTAGTTTTTGACGATAAAAAAGCCTCAGTAACCGAGGAAGATATAGATGTAAGACATAAAATCAAACGCGACAGGTTTTCAAATTAAAAAGTTTTTCAGATTGGAGACTTTACTGATCAGATCGAACACACCTCTGCTTCCTTAATTGCAATAATGAAAGTAAACGCTCCCGAATGGTGGAACATTGTTATCGGTTGCATTACTTCGATCATTATGGGAGCTGCAATGCCCGTTTTCGCTGTGCTCTTCGGAGAGATACTTGGGGTAGAAATTATTAAAAGATAATCCTGCACCTTCAAAAATAACCAATTAATGTTTCAGATTCTCTCCCTCCAAGACGATGCTGTTGTAAAAAGGGAAACAAACAAATACGTGGTGTTTTTTGTCATCGCTGGTGTTGTAACAGGGATATCGACTTTCCTTCAGGTATTCGATTGAGTGCATACTTCCAATAAAATGTGAACGATGTTTGTTTTTTTAAGATCTACATGTTTGGAATTGCTGGCGAAAAATTAACGATGAGATTAAGACAGAAAATGTTCGAATCGATGCTGAAGCAGGAAATGGGATGGTTTGATAATAAAGAGAACGGTGTTGGTACGTTGTGTGCTAAGTTATCTGGAGAAGCTGCCAGTGTGCAAGGAGCAACGGGACAACGAATTGGAACTATTTTACAATCGATAGCGACTCTTCTGCTATCGGTGGGACTGTCTATGTATTACGAATGGAGGCTGGGACTTGTTGCCATGGTTTTTACACCATTTATATTGGTGGCTATCTTTTTTCAACAAAGACTGATGAATGTTGAAAACCAAGGGAGACATGCTTCTTTGGAAAGATCGACAAAGGTACTTGAATGCGTAATGATTCACTTTAAGGGTATATTCAATATTCTTGTGGTTTTAGATTGCAGTGGAAGCTGTTGCCAATATTAGAACTGTAGCCTCCTTTAATTGTGAAGAAACATTCTGCCATAAATACACAGTAGAACTAATGCCTCATCACAAATTGGCAAAGAAGAACACCCACGTAAGAGCTATAGTTCTTGGAATAGCTAGAAGCATCATGTTTTTCGCTTTTTCCGTTTGTATGTATTATGGAGGTGTTTTGATCAAAAACGAAGGAATGCCTTACGAAAGAGTATTTAAGTAAGAACATTTTTTTGTATATGACCATTGTAATTAATTGGTTTCTATTTTAGGGTGTCGCAAGCTTTAATAATGGGTACTGTATCAATAGCCAATGCTCTAGCATTTACACCAAACTTCCAAAAAGGCTTAACAGCGGCTGCTAAAATCTTTAAGCTTTTGAATCGCATGCCCAAGGTCATGGATTCCGCCAATGCAACGTCTGAACAATGGGTACTGTTCAATTTATCTAATAAGCTGATCATTAAAAATGATATTATAGGACCATGGAACCATCGAGTATTCCCAAGTATTTTTCTCTTATCCTACAAGATCAAGTGTTAGAGTTTTAAAAGGATTAGATCTCTCTGTGCTTGAAGGAAAGACGGTAGCATTAGTTGGACCTAGTGGATGTGGAAAGTCTACAGTTATTCAGCTATTACTTCGTTATTACGACCCAACAAAAGGCTTCGTTTCCGTAAATAATCAAGACATTAAGGAAATCACATTGTCTAGCTTAAGATCGCAACTTGGAGTCGTATCTCAAGAACCTAACTTGTTCGATAAAACTATAGGTCAAAATATTGCGTATGGCGATAACGAAAGAGAAATTCCTTTAGAGGAAATAATGGACGCTGCAAAAAATGCCAACATCCATAACTTTATATCTTCTTTACCATTAGTAAGTTGTACTTTAATAATTTATAACAAATAAATTGTAATTACTTTAGGGGTATGACACTCGACTAGGGGAACGAGGAACGCAATTATCTGGTGGACAAAAACAAAGGGTAGCAATTGCTAGGGCTTTAGTTCGAAATCCCAAAGTGCTTCTGTTAGATGAAGCTACCTCTGCTTTGGATAGTGAAAGTGAAAAGGTAACCATGTAAATAGATTAAAATAGTTTCTTCATTTATAATTTTAGGTCGTTCAAGAAGCCCTTGATAATGCCAAAAAGGGTAGAACTTGTATTACAATTGCACATAGACTGACGACAATACAAGATGCAGATGTTATATGTGTTATTAACCAAGGTAAAGTAAGCGAGATGGGAACACACAACCAATTAATAAATCAAAAAGGGCTCTACTACACTTTAAATAAATTACAAAAAGGCTATACTCACAGTTGAAAGGCAGCAAATGTAGCTTTCAATTATAAAAATAGGTATTCCATGTGCACAAAAGCACGTAAACAGTAATTCCTTAAACTTAAAATGTCAATAACACAGCTTATTGGAATTTTGTTCGTAATAACTGTTATATTTGTTAAAAAACTGTTTAAAACACTGAATTTTATTATTTACAAATATAATCAACGGTAATAATACATTACACTTATCAACAACTTCCGCCATTTTGCTTACTAACCTAAAATTTATTTTTGGGGGGGATTTTTAATGCACCCCCACCCATTCAAAAATGTTGAAACTAATTCAACTTGTATTATAAATTGCCTATATATTTAGGCATCAATTGTATGTAATGTTAAAAAATTAGATTTTTAAAAAGTATAGGTATATAAGTACATTTATGGTATTTATATTTATTTTTTTTACCAACACATATATCTTTACAAAATCATAAGATAAAGACGGATTCAAAAAAACATACCACATATTAATATTGTAATATCTAATTATTAAATCGATATTTGGAGATTACCTAAAAATGGTACTTTTTTTAGCATATATCAAGTATATTATTCTTAAATAAATTTAAAATTCATAAATGCTTTATATTAATTTATAAATGCTTAAACAATCTTCAAGCCTTGAATCTCTTTCTCTAAAGAATTAAGATTCCAAATTACAAGCTGACCATCCAAGCCTGAGGTACTAAATTTCGTAGCATCAGCTTTACCACCTTCGTACAAACATAAACAAGTAATAGCATTCTGATGTATAGAATCTAAATTAGTATCAGATACTTCAACTCTAGCTTGTTTATCCAATGACTGAAATTTTCTCATAGCCGATACACCACCAGCCTCTTTCTTTTGAGATGTGTCCAATTTAGCACTAAAAACCAGATGCCCATTGGAATCAATCATATACAATACAGGCATACAGTTATGACCAGCAGCTAATATAGAACGATTTGTAATCCAAGAACAACTTAAAAATGGTAAAAATTCACTTTTGAGCTTAAACACTGTATTTCCAGTCGTTCCATCAGCAATATTTATTGTAGAATCATGAGCCACCCAACATATTTTATTACCATCAGGTGAAAAGCTAACGCTGTGTATCCATCCACCTCCTGAAGATGAATTAACAAATTCTGCTATTAATTGTCCAAGAGGCATCTTGCTTCCCCACAAAGTGGGTTCTGGGGTTTTCTCAATATCTTTAATATAAGCTGAGAAGATTCGTACTTTAAAATCGGTAGATCCTGCCACAAGCAGAACATTGTTAGGATGCCAATCAATGGAAGTGATTGTAGATCGAATGGGTTTTTTAATATGCTTCGAAACCCACCAATCATTTGATGATTCAAAGTAGCACACTGATATTAAGCGAGCTCCTGAACCTACGGCAAACTTATTTTCATCTGGAGACCATTTAACACAAGTGGCAGCTCGATTAATTCGTAGGTGAACTAAAGTTGGTTTCCACTTGCCATCCTCCCCTTGAGTCCATACATAAGCATTCCGATCCATAGCACAAGTAACTATTCGATTTGTATTAGGTGCCCAGTCAATTCCCATTACTCTCAAGTCGTGCCTATTTAAGACATCCAATAACTTCCAGTCCAAACCATTACGTTGATAAATATGAACTTCATAATTGTTAGGAGAAATAGCTACTTCTATAACAGAAATATTTTTTAATTTAAATTATAAACATACTATAAACTCTTACTAGTACGATCCTTGTTCCAAGCATGACAAGTTATAGGACTTATGATGTTCCCAAAACGATGTTGTTCACTCATTATGATTTCAAGGGCGTGTCCCGCTTTTCTCAGTTTTTGAATTAATAATATATTATGTACTGTAACTAAAATGAGTAATATTAAAGAAAATTCGTGGACTCTGGGCAGTCTACACGAATTTTAATTTATTTATTTAAATTGTGGGTTTTTGTTGTTTGCACAACCTCACTTAGTCACCTACTGGAAGTGTGACGATATTATTTAATCTGATGATTTAAGTAGGATGATAATACACTCCTAAAAAATATATCTAGTTATTTTAATCTATAGAAAAATTATTAATCAAAGCCATCAACATTTTAAGTACTCACAAATTAAAAAGGTTACCATTGTTGTTTAAAAAATAAGTTAGGTTATAGCGTAAAATTTTGGAGATGACTTATTTTCTCTTTTATTATGGACAAAAATAAGTATTAACTAATGTTTATTGCATGATATTTTTGATTTAAAGTTTAATGTTTTAGAATAGAAGAATTTCAAAGGGCACTTTTGAGATTACAAAGATCGGACGTTGAAAAAGAGAAAGTGTTATTGCATTATTCTATCTATGAGAAACTAGTTCTTAGACAACTAGAGTCACAATTATTTCAAAAACAAACATGTACTAATGATACTAGAACATCTTCAAAACATAGCAATGGAATATTTAATAATAAAGAGTTCACTTTAAAGAGTTTAAAATCTACCAATAGTGTCTGTAAGGGCTTAAAGAAAGATTCAATATGCAGTAGTAAAATAAAATTAGATGCTAATAGTATTGCTATAACTACTGTTAAAGTTGATAATCGATGTAAGGACTTGAGAAATATTAAACTGGAGTACAACAAACTTGTTAATAACATTCAAGTTTTATCTGAAGGGGTTATAATAGAAAAGAAGATTTTTTTTGAGCATATAAAAAAAATGGTAATCTTAAATTATTACAACTTTTTATGTAATTATATACTTAATCTTATTTTAGAATCAGAAAAATTGGGATTGCTGTGAAGGTTTAGCTTCAGTTCTAAATAAAATCTAAGAACTAATGGGCAATTTTACAAACCAACCTATAATTAATTTTTATAAGATATAATAAATTGAATAAAAGCCGTAAAATTCAAGAACTAGTCCGATTTTATATTTGTTCGATTACAGAAAGTCCTTGCATATTATATCGGAATCATGTACTGCACTTCTAAATAAAACGACAATTTTCTTTGTAAGTATTAATCATTTTATTAATTATATCGCTACTTTAGAATATTATAAGAGTTGTACAAAACACAATGAGAGGCCTACCACAAATAATTAAGTTTCAGATAATTTTATGCACAAAGCCTTTCTATCGTTTAACACATGGTATTCAATGTTCATATTTTATTTAAATAATTTCAAAAAACCAATAGAATCTATTATTAAATTTGCCAAGTTTTTTAATTTTTTAGAAATAGCTAGGTATCTTTTTTCAAAAAAGTTGTTTGAATTTGGTGCCTTTGGCTTTGATTCAGATCGTTCATGAAAATTTCCATAGGAGAAAAAGTGGCAGTACTAGTTAAATGTCAAATTTGTTTTGCTATATTGTAGTTATTGAAGTGTTAAGCAGAAATCGATGGCTTTTCAGTTTAATAGTCAACCAATAAGTATGTATTTTTAATTTGTTACCATTTAAAAATGAATGTGACAATTTTTAAGCTTCTGCTACCATAATGTCTGGAGGTTCTGCTTCTTTTATAAATACTGGCGAATCTAGTGATTTTACTTTGATTGGAATCAATGATACCCCTTTGGAGTTTAATATAAATAAAAATAAAGCGATGGTTCGAACGTCTGAAGACAAAGACGAGTCTAGTCAAAGTCCACCTGAGAAAAGGGAGAGACGGTCTCGGTCAGATCGTAGAGACAGAGACAGACGAGACATAGAGAAAGGAAAAGACGATTCAGATTCTAATTTATCAAACTCACAGGATGTGGTTTCCTTACAAAATGGTCCAAATCTAGGACCAAACATGTGGAGTGGAATGATGAACATGGGGTATCCAATGGTAGGAATGAATATGATTGTAGATCCTAATATGATGTCTATGAATAACTATGGAATGATGCCACCAATGCTGACTTCTGATCCTAATATGTTAACATCGGCAGACCCCAATATACTTATAAATCCAGTTAAAGAAATAATTCATTGCAAATCGTGCACTTTATTTCCTCCAAACCCAAATGCCCCACCACCTACGACAAGAGAACGACCACCTGGTTGTCGAACAATATTTGTTGGAGGTTTACCTGAGAACATAACAGAAGATATAATAAGAGAAGTGTTTGAACGATGTGGAGAAATTACTACTTTGAGACTGAGCAAAAAGAACTTTTGTCATATTAGATTCCTATTTGAAGCTTCCGTGGATGCTGCCATATTTTTATCAGGTTATAGAATTCGAATAGGATCTAATACGGATCCTCCAAACACTGGTCGACTACATGTTGATTATGCACAGGTTTGTTTGTTTATATCTTTTACATAGAAACTAATTGAGGTTATTTTAGGCTCGTGATGACCAATATGAATGGGAATGTAGACAAAGGCAATTGCAAAGAGAACAAAGACATCGAGAAAGAATGGAAGAAGAAAGATTACGGCCACCATCTCCGCCACCAGTTGTGCATTATACAGATCACGAAGCCTCGTCAGTAGCTGAGAAATTAAAACTAGATGAAACCTTTTCAAAAGCAGTGCAGGTCTACTTTCAATCTACAGTGTAAATTTTAAGCTGAGTGATCATATTTAACGCCATTTCATTTTAGATCTTATTAACATGGTTGGAAAGAGGGGATTGTAGTAAACGTAACTCAAACACGTTTTATTCAATGATACAATCAACTAATTCGCACGTTAGGAGATTACTAAGCGAAAAAGCTCAATATGAAGACGAACTACAAAAAGCAAAGGAAATAATGAAGGGTCGTATGCAAGGTATCTTATTACAATGTAAGTTTACTTTTTCTATTTATTTAATTTGTGGGTCAGTAAGTCGCTCGGTCAGTAGTAACAAACTTGTGCATCATTGCAGCTCATTTAACTAAGATCTCTTGTGCTCAATCATGCACATTTATTGGTGTGTAAGGTATTGATATAAAAAAAATTACAAAAGACATTTTGAGTCATCGGAAATTTTTTTAAATTTAATCAAACTTTGATTACGGTGGTCCATTCAAAGTTTGTTCGTTTATTAAAAAATAAAAAAAAACAAATAATACATAATATTGTAGTGCTCGACGTTCTTAACATAAATAGTACGTAGATATTTCGTTCAGGGATTGATTAATGGAAACTGAGACACTAAAATGTAGAAAATTAATCAACAATAAGGTAAAAATGTGAATACGTATGAGAAAGTCGATGATTAGAATTGTATCGATGAGTTTTGCGTAATTTGGTTCCCAAGTGCAGGTGAGTTGGATATAAAATTGAATAGGAAGTCGCTGATGTTTCTAGATATAATATTTGGGTTGTAGATTTAAGTTAAATCGAGCACTCGATTATTGTGTATTATTTAAGATGTATTTCGAAGTAAATAATAGTAATGTAATACCTAATGGTGTTTCGATATTTAATCGTATATTTGCGTGTGCCTATCAGTCAGTCAGATCGAGCGTGTATTCCTGGCTGCCTGTCACAAGAAGGTTTGGGACCATTTCACCAAGGCACAAAGAAAAAACATCGAACTATGGAAAAAACAGTCTATGGTACGTAGAGTAGGTGTGTCTTATAAACTAGACAACAAAGTACAAAGTACTTGTCGAGTTTGTAAAGCCCGTGGGATTTGCATGCTTATTGCTTAGGATTAAATTTAACATTATTCTTTGTTTAAATTACCTCAACCTGATTAAATCAGATTTTTTGTAAATTAAAATACTTATCCAATTCTCAAAACTCCTAAAACCAGGCCAGGTCGTTCTTTTGATAAGTATTACTTGAACATACACTCCGAATCCTTGAAAATTCATCAATGCTTCTGTACATATTATATACAAATCAAAATGTTTCATGATTTTGTACATTGACATAAGGTAAGCAACAGGTAAGTTGCCTCGAAACTAAAAGGACATTAGAAAATTTCAATACCGAGGAATTCAAATAGTACCTTTTACCTTAACAATGTGTACACTTGTAGCAGAAAAAATGATGGTAACAATTGTATATGTACATATTTTATATTAACAAAAACTCTTTCATGGCTTTTTTTTTTCATTCAAGTAATATTAATTTTAAATTTATAGGAGTTAAAGAACGTTCAGTTAGATGACGAACCGCAGAACGAAAGAGCAGATGATGAAATGGAAATGTCTGATGGGGAAGAGAGTTATCGTAAAAGGCCCCGAGCAGATACGAATTATGAAGAAAGGAACAATCTTAAGGAAGAGAATGATAATTTGAGATGTCAAATGGAGGCTTATAAAAATGAAGTACGCGTTCTATTTTATTAATTACGTAATTAAACAATTTTTTTAGGTGGAAGTAATCAAAATGGACCTTAAGAAAGAATTGGACGATAAAGATAAACAATTTAAAATGCTCCAAAATACTTTACATGGTATGCAGCAACAATTAATCGATTCTAAACGTAAACAGACTGAAGAAGAATTGAAAGTTAAGGAATTACAGAGTAAACTACAAGCTTTAAATGAGAATAGGTTGAAGATTTCTTTAGATAAGGATATTGTTAATTTAGATGATAGTGAACCCGAGCAATCGGAGAGTATTATAAGTGAGTCTCTGAGTGAAACACAATCGGTAGCTCTTTCGCCACCATTGCACGAAAGAGATGCAAAATTAGTGGGAATAATATCGGCTTTTTTAAACGTACATCCTTTTGGTGCTGGTTTAGATTACATCTGGTCTTATGTTAGTAAATTAGAGTCAAACTTAAAGCCCTCAGATATTGAGGTCTTAATGACTAGATTTCCTAGTGTTTTTAAACAGGAATTGATGGGTATTGGAGCCAACATCGAAAGAAGGTGGTTGTTTAATGCTTTTAATACACTCAACGATTAATGAGTTGTTTTTCTTGTATCACCGTTAATTCTTTTCTAAGGTACAACAAGATATTGCACTATCATAATTTTGTTTATTATTTTATTATACCAAATGTAGAATTACAGATATTGGAATTTTAAAATAAAAATTTTGTGATTACTTTGTTGATTTCAACAGTTTCTACGTTTATAAATTTTAGTTTTATAGATAAAAGTAGCTCAGAAAATATGTATTTTATTTTTGAGAGCATAAGTAAGTATTTAATAAAGGGATTTTAAATTTGGGGTTTTCTATGACTTTTGTGTGGCAACGTAATTAACTGTGTTGCCTCGATTTTACCGGGTAAAGAATAATGATTTCTTAATTTTATAATACATCTCTAAGAAAATGGGTAGTGAATATAAAGAAGAATTGTTATTTGAGTTGCTGCCGTTATATTATGCACGTTTGTTTCCTGTTGATCTTTTCTGTGATTGGATAAGTTATGGTGAGATTTTAAGTTTCCGATAATATAAATAAACGGTGTTAATTTCTTTTAGGAAACTCCAAATCACTCAACAACAGAGAATTGTCTTTTATGCTGTTAGGTGATGTATATCTACGATATCAGACGGTTCCTAATGGGGAAAAACTTAAACAAGTATTACAATCTTTGGTTCCTGTAAAGATAGACATTGGAGCTATTTATAATTGTCCGATTAACGCTCGTCTCCAATCAAGCTCATTTGCACCATGTGAAAAAGAAATTGTATTTGATATAGATATGACTGATTACGATGATGTAAGAACTTGCTGTAGCGGTAGTAATATTTGTCAAAAATGTTGGAAATTTATGGCTATTGCATGCAAAATACTAGATGCAGCTTTAAGAGAAGATTTTGGTTTTAATCATTTATTATGGGTGTTTTCTGGTAGAAGAGGAATGCACTGTTGGGTTTGTGATGGAGAAGCTAGGATGCTGAAAGATGAGAACCGTTTAGCTATTGCCGAATACCTTCAATTAATTCATGGTATAGGTTTAAATGACGTAAAAGTGGCAATTAATACATCCAGATTACATCCATCGATAAAGTAAGAATAATTGTCTTAGTCATGCATACTAAACATGCCTTATATTACATGGTAGGAGAGCTCTTCAAATCATAGACGAGTATTTTGTGGATGTAGTTATAAAAGATCAAAACATATTAGGTACACCAGAACGATTAAACAAGTTTTTATCAAAAATCGACGAAAACATTAGGGGGCATTTTAAAGAGGCAATACTTTTAGTGGAATCCTCGGAGGATCGTTGGAAAGCTTTCTTGGACGAATTAGATAACTTAAAAACTAATGTAAGTCTACAATTTGACAATAATTTAATAACTGTGTGTATGTTTTATGTATTTTAGAGGAAATTATCAAAGAATCATAATTATATAAAGGAAGAGATTATGATATATTTTGCTTATCCTCGTTTAGATATACATGTTAGCACTTCAATGAATCATTTATTAAAATCTCCTTTTTCTGTACATCCAAAAAGTGGAAAAATATGTGTTCCATTCTCAGCTAAAGCTGTCGATAAATTTGATCCATGTTTGGTACCTACAATAAGGTAAGTAAATCATAACAATTAAAATACTGGAAAGTTCAAGAAATTTATTTTGTAGTTCCTTACTCGATGAAATTAATGCTTATGATGCTAAGACAAAAGAACAGCAAATTGTAAACGAATTAACAGAAGACGAAACGATTATTAAGACCGTAAAAGATTTTAAAAAATCAACTCTACTGAAACCAATAAATATTTTTGCTGAATTTGTGCGAACTTTAGAAAATTACAAAAATAAAACTGCAGGACATTCTGAAGGTAATTCTTCCAAATATTTATGAAACACTATAACTCATAGTACTATTTTGCAGAAAAAGCCTTGGATTTTTGATTGTATTAGTAATATAGAAATTATAATTTTAGAATAGGTCCAAAGGCAAAACATATAATGTAACATAGTCCACAATGGCAAATTAAATAAAAGATGGGTTGAAATTATTGTTTGTGATATTTGAGTATTTTTTGTATACATATTTGTATATCGCCCCATGTCCACGCTGGCTCGGACATTGGGGCACCTTTCTTTACTCGCGTTTTAATGCTGCAATCTTAAACGAGAGTTTCTGTTTCTTTGTTATCACACATTGAACATAGATTCGAGTTTAGGGTTGCAGAAGGGGGTGGCTTAGTATTTATCCCCAATTTTCAAATTAATATGATTTTGAGACCAGGAGGAAATGGGTTCAGAAACAAAATGTTACGTTTTAAAAGCTGGGCCCGTAGTTGATAAGTTTTTTTTTTTAATTTGAATTGACTGTGGGGGGTGTTAGGTCTTTTCTCTTGCGTCTTGCGCCCAATGATTTTATTGTGTAACTAATCAATCCTTTTACAGGTTTTTAATTTATTTGTTTTGTAGCACAATATTTTATTTAATACTAATCATCCATTTCAAGTACTTTTTCAGAGTTTATATTTATTGCATTAAATAAAATATGAAGGTGGTTCAAAATACAAATAAGGAATTACCACAAAATTAAAGAAAAGAGCATGAAATGCTATTAGTATCAATTAATATTTTTATAATTTCAAAATCAAGATTAGAAATGATAAAAAAATGTTTATGTATAACTTTGTGTCGCTGATCTATAAAGATATAACAATTAATAGGTATTAATTTAATTAAACGCGTTTTTTAATTTGTTTCTTTTATAATAGTTTTGATTCCATGCTTCTTTGCATACATGCATACATGGTGGTTATTTGTAGAAGATAAAATATTAATTAAGTAGCTAATGATGGAACGGTTGCTTCGTGTATTACATTCAAGAATCTATTAATTTCTCTCCTACGAAAGCTTCTTAACATTTACCACCAAGCTGATTTAAAAGAAATTATACGAAAACATAAAACATTTAAAAGCACAAAAGGTAATTAATATCAATCTAATTATGTACTTCCACCCAAATATACAGACGTGATTAATGTAATCAATACAATAAGTAATATATTAATAATCACATGTGCAACATGACCTATATGTATATGTATCAAATATGATTGTCAAAAATAATTAATAAATTAAATAATAGATATAGAGCAATATTACTGTACTCAATAGAATTGTAAAAGAAAGCAACACACCACGAATAGATCTAATGTGTGGATACTGCTCTCTCAATTTGGTCAGACCAATGCATACATTACAGGAAAACGAATAATTTCGTATCTCATATTATAAACACTGATCCAAAATAATTACACAGCCTAAACTATATTGCGATAATCACAAATTAAAAAAAAAATGTATATATAACATTCACGCAATAAACAAATAGCAATTTAGCATTCAAAAGCTGTGCCACTGAAATCTTAAAAAAAATCTTGCACTCCAAATTGCTATTCATCTATTTTATATATGCATAAATATAAGTGGTAGTTATAGTTGACTCAATACATCTTATAATTAGTTTAAATATTTTTTTAAAGTTTGATTTGAAGTAATCAAAAATTAAAGTCAAAAACCGAAAATAAAACAAAATGAAACCTAGTTACTCAAATTTCATTGCACTGCATTGATATCAAAGAAATAAATGTAATTATTTAATAATTCTACATAAAAAATAGTTTTGACTATTTTCTTAATCACAAACATTGAATAACGCTTTTCGGGTGACGATCAATTGGTTAGTAATACAAAAATATATTGTTCTTAAGTATTTATCAGTATCAAAGAAATTAAAAGTATTTTTTTTTCCGAACGAGATTGATGCAAAAAGTGTCGTAATTGATTAAAATTAGTAACCGGTACTTTTAGATTAGGCTTGCGAATATTTGTTTAGATCGATTACATGTCGTACACTTTCAGCTTTGAACATCGAAAGCTGTGGTCAGATGTGATGTCAATAAGTAAGCCATTTAACAAATCAAGATAGGGAAAGTCATCTGACCATACACACATACTTAACACAACAAAGACCTATATTACACCGTTAGACAATATACGATAAATATAATTATGCAGTAAATGCATTTGCTTGCATCAATAATTTTGAATATTTTCATTTACGCAATAAAAGTTACATTTCAGATGAATATAATTTGCATTTTCAAACAAATGCACACAAAATGAATAATATCAACAGACAGTATTGATATACTCAATCACACACAGTATGATTTAAGACTTAACCACGCGCAAAGCCATTCACATTTCTAATTCCAGGACACTTAATAGTGCACAACACTAATTATGGCCCCAGATTCCAATAAAACTGGAAATAGCGGTTTATCGAATTTTTAAAACTTGTAGAGAATTATTTTGTTCAAGTATTGTACAGTCTGAAGCAATTCAACCTACAAAAGCTAGAAATCGTAAACTGCATCAGTTCTGTACTCACCAAAACACTAATTACTGCGTACGTCATGATATATATAAAAGACAAAAATTAAAACTGAACCCATTGGGTTGAATTTATTTGTTAGAGTCGTCTTCGCTGCTCCATCGTTTTTCCTGTTCTTCGAGCTCCTCCTGCCAACGTAACTCTAATTCTCTCATATCATTGGCAATGTCTTCCTCATACATAGCTTCTTCGGTCATACCCAAGCCTGTGCTACCATTACCATAATGATTCATGGCTTGATTTAAAGAAGAAACGATTTTATTCTACAAGATACCGGTGATTAAACCTCCAAATACTAATATTAAAATTTCTTACTAAACAAGCTTCCTTCTGCTTTTCTTGAATACCCTGTTCGATCAGTTGAAGCTCTTGTGTCAATCTATCTCCTTCGCTTAAACTTGTAACCCCTTGGGTAGCTAATTTCAAATCATTCAACTGTTTCTCCAAGTTCCTCAATTGCATTTTTACTCTCTGCGACTCGGCGAGTAGTTCCTTTGAAGGATCTTGCATCCTTTGAATTATGACTTGTGGAGATCCTACAATCGATTTCTTAATTCAACACTCATAGGTCGAATAAACGAAATATTACCTATCGTGATGTATCCATCACTGGGTGGTCCAACGTAAGCATGGCCAGTTGGAATAGGTCCCTGGTGATACGCTTGAGCTGTGTTATAAAACCAAGATGTAACAGGGCTTGGTGCCGAAACGGGTCGTCGCACCTTTAACAACTCAAATGAGTATAAAATCTCACCGAACAAATATGTTTAAAATTACCATGGAAGAAGATAAATTAGGATCGTGAAACTGTGATGTCACACTTTGATTACCAGCAACGTTGTCTTTTGGCATTCTTGAAATAGGTCCATATTTGTTGACGCAAGGAGCTTCATAAGGAACATATTCGTCGTCCTTTAAAATCGAATCGGATCGTACAAAAGTAGGACCCGAATTGATCTGTCCCGACCAAAACGTGTAAGGAGAATCTAGATCGTAAGACTCCTGGCGAGCCAAAGTACTTGCTGTGTTTGAAATCGCAATAGCCGCATTTTTGCCCACAACTTTTTCTAACTGCGAAATAACTTCTTGCTTACGCTGATGTAACTCGGCTAAGCTTGTTAAACTTCTATTTTTCGACATGGATTGCATATTTTGATTTTTGTTCATCTAAAAAAGGAAATTGTTACGTTCAAATTGTCTATTAATTAGTTTCTGTGAATACCATTTGTTCCCAATTAGGTCTTCGGGCGAATTCCATTGTTTGATGGTTAAGGGGAGCTGTATTTGCATAATCAGGTTGCGTAGGATAGAATTGTCCACCATTCGCTAGAACCATGTTGTGAGGAGTATTTCCATATATTTCGGGATGATAGGTAGTGCCTGTATTAGGTCCATAAAGTTGAGGTGTAGGATAATGAGTGGCGTTTGAAAAGTTTGGATTGTAAGGTACATCATAATTCATTCTGGGTAAAGATACGACAGAAGGAATTGGAACGGGACTTACCGTTGTTGGGTCGGTTATAGGATAAAAATCATCACTTTGATTATAAGATTTCTCTATAGGTGACTGACTTTCTGTGTGATGTTCCTTCGCATTGATGCCACTCCGAATTATTGATTTTCTATTTTTAGCTCGATATCTGTAACGTTAGATTACCAATTACTATGCCATTTAGATTATTTGATATTATTTACTTTTCAAGTTCTTCGTTTGAGTGAGCAAACGTACAATTAGAACCTCTCGGACAGCTCCCTCTTAAAGTCAAATCTCGACACATACTAATCTTATACTTTGCATGTTGAGAATGTGCCGAATCCTGCAGTTTACGACTTCCATGTTGATGTATAAAATCCACAAGCCCTACTACAACTTGCTTTACAGCTAAAAGAGCCTCGCTGCCTTCGTTCCAACTGGGAGTCATGGACTCTACAAGAATTCATTTAAAAATAAAATTGCTAGGGTAACAGAAACAAATACCGGGACTTGGGTCGATTCCTGCAAGTAGCTCGAGATGTGGTCTAAGCACTGATAGCTTTCCAGGATCTCCTGTTCTTTGTAAAGCAATCACGAGTTCTTGTACAGATTGAGCAAAGGACTGCGGCGTTTGTAACTTATCGATAATACTTTGCATGTGCGATTTGTGTGCTGTGTCGCCATATAATAAAGCTGACCATTGATCAGGTGCAATGCGTAGACCTGCTTCTGTTGCTATTTGAACTATTTGAGCATCGTGCTCACGTCTTAAGGCTTCGTATGTTCTGAACTCTTCCTTTAGTTGCATAAGAGAAGAATCGCCCTCTCTTTTAGAAACCTACAATAATCAAAATCAAATTTATTAAAACAGAAATAATTTCACTGCTCGCCTTAAAACATGAAGCTCGATATAGAAGTTGAACGACATGTCCTATACTTGTTTTAGAAGCTTGTGGAAAATGAGGTTCTAGCCTTTGCACTACAAACATAACCAATACTTTACGTGAAAGAGCCGATCCATCTTCTAAAGCCAAAAGTACTAGCTTTAAGACTTCTTCTTGCATAGCTACAAAATTACATGACTAGTATTGTAAGGAGATTTGGTAAGATTTAAATACCAGGTCCCAGAAATTGACAGCCGCGAGCTCTCACAGCAGCCCATAAGTTGGCAGAAAGTTGTTGAGGATTTTGGTGTTGTAAAATAAGTTCTGTGACGGTTCTTTCGCCCAAAGATCGAGCAGCTCGCATTGCTCTAGTTCTACCTTCATCTTCCACCAGCTGACAGTTAATAAGAGTAACCAGTTTTCTTTGCATAGGTCTTGAAAGAATGCTGGTGCTTGCGTTGCCATTTGAAAAAGGTTTTAAGTAAACAGCTAGCTCTTCAACACATCTTTTTGCAGAAATGTAATATGCGAGATTTTCTTTGGAAACAACCTTGAGATCGATGTTTTCCTCAGAATCAGTTTTCGTCGAAGAGCCAACAAGTTGTAGAAGAGCTGAATTAACTGGAAGACTGTCAATGTCTATGCTTATGGTGGTTTGATCAAAAGGGCATTGCTTTCGATGTAGATTTGATAAACAAGCTTTGCATATTGTGTGGCCACAGCCTAAACTTATAGGGCTGCGTAGTAAAACATCAAATTCATTGCAACATACTGGACAAGACAGGAACTCCGTCCACTGTGGAGCCTGAATTGGCATTCTAAAACAAAACTACTGTACTCAAGATAGACTTACGATTAGATAGCGATTAATCGTAGGATGCGATTATTAGTTTTCATAATCTTGACCAAATACCAACAGCATTCACTTCTTTACCTTATCAATACCTACAAATCAATTGCTTTATATTTCGTCCAAAGCAATGAAATTCTTTTAAAATCTTTGGACAATTACGTTCAAGTCTAATCCTTTGTTTACAAAATTTTCCAAATGTCAAAGTCAATAGGCTGTCCTTCAAGGAAGCCCTATTGTGCTACAAAGATCCAATAGAATTATGTGAATTACGCAATATTGAACAACAATTAAACACATTTTTAAATCACACAAGCAAGAAAGCACGTAGGTAGTGGTCAAAATAAGGTGATGTGATGACACTTTTAAGTGCCACCTAGGCAAAGTTAATTACTCACAATTCGTTGAAAAACCATCACAAAATAAACATTGAATTTATAAAGTGATAAGATCTGAATATTACGGGCTTATAAAATAGATATTTACCTTAATTAATCTACGACGACACATCACATTATGCTTCACTGACAGCCATCACAACATACTTGTTGTGAAATTACAATGAAATCAGAAGACTAGCAATTGTAGATTTATTAAAAAGTGTAGAGATGGCGCTAGAACTATTGCTATGGCGGGATTTAAAATATATAAACCGCTTTTCTATAATTTTACATTTTCTTGTGCTGAAAATCACATCTTGCAATTAGCAATTTCAATTTAATTACTTTACTTAAGAAGAGATTGGTCGTCTTTGGTGGTAACTCAAAACAAATAGAAAAAATTTTCATCCCATAAATATAACGTTCATCTAAAGCAATTAATGTACTTTATTACATTTAAAATAAGATATGAATTAGTCGCGGTTACTAAAATACAGCAAACGCGTAAGTGTGCTAACTATGGTACACATTTGTTTCTTTTCGTGCATAGATTTGTCTGTTGGGACATAACTTTTATAAGTAGATGCAACTCTACGATTAACAAATGTTAGAATGGTGTTTAAATCTAAATTTTCGCCGTGTTTGTCGAGTTCTATACAGAGAGATTGAATAAACCACGAACCACAAGCAGGACTCCTCCACGAATAAAAACCTACAAATCAAAAAGATTATTCGTATGAAATTACTATTCATTATCCTACCTTCGTAACTTGCATACATGACCAGAAGATCCGCCATCATTGGAATCGAATAAACCTTTGATGTTGAAGAGTCACTTTCGATACGATGGAGGGAAACACCATCATCAACTTTGTCACCCCGACATGCCTTTTAAAATACTATTATCTATCTTTTATTATGAGATATCATAGTTACTACCTGTAAGAAGAATAGTTTGGGTTTTCCAGCCAATGTAGTACATTGATCTCCAGTGAATTTAATCCAAAGAGTTTCAGTAGGATATGATTGATCTTTGGCGTAAATTTTATTAAGATCTCCATGGCTTAAGACAACTATTACTAAACAATCAGCACCAGAATGATCCATTTGAGACACTGTAATGCTTGTTAGTTTATATTATTATAATTCATTGACTTACTTTACTCCTCCTTCACCTTCAACAAGCACATCGTAAATAGCTCCATAGTTTAAATCGTTATAAATTGCCACGTTAAACTTGTGTTTTTTTAAGACTTTCGTTAAAGTTGTTGCATCTTTTTCGGTTCCATGTCTTTCGTCTAAAGCTGAACTATCAAACTGTTGGTGATTGAATATTAAAGCCATTCCACGTTTTGGATGATTCATTTTATACAAATCCTCATTTTTATCTATTGCTGCAGTTGTCAATACGACGTCCTTTTTATCAGATCCTTTTCTATTGTTAAAGTTGTATTATTTCTAATGATGTTTTTAATGGATGGACTTACTTATTTATCCAAAATGGAAATGCGTCAACTTTAGATAGTTTACTGCTTGGATTCATAGTGATGTTTTATTAACTAAAATAAACCACATAGGTACATATATAATATAATTGATAAGATATTTATGAAGTATATATTACCCATTACAAATCTATAAATAAGATAAAACATGCTTTAAATATTCAAGTGTTTTAATGGAATCTATAAATTCTATGCGGCACTTCAAAATAATATAATCATTTCTTAAAGCGATTTTAGGCAATTCATTAAGTATAGTTCTGCTGTAGAACATTATCAAAGTAAAACAAAACACTAAAGGATTATTCCTTTGACCATAAATAATTTAGATTCAATGTAATTAAGGGGATGCTCTTCAAATTCTTGTGTTATCAATAAAGTTCCAAAAGTAAACAACACCTTCAGTTTTAACACAAGCCATAAGCCCATATATTCTTTAATGGTCTTGTAAAAAGCAAAATTACATCTCTATTTTGAAAATCAGTATGTATATCTGATGACTGTCCTAATTCCAGCACCGAAAAACATTGAAAAAAAGAATTCTTCGTTTACCATTTATTTATCACCGTTTTCTTATTTAAATAGTTTACCTATAGTTTTACATTATCGTCTCTTCGACGCTGTATGAATAAGCTATAAGAAATTAATATTTCAATAAGATTTACAATATTTATTTACATAGAAAAAAAATATATAACTTCTCATTTCATCTACAACACTTGATTGCTTTGTATGTGCTTTAACAAGTTCAAACTATTAAAAGCTAAAAGCAGGATAAATAATTAAATGTTATCAATAGTAACATAATAATAACATAAACATCGCACAAGAACTATAGTACAAGTCAATTGTGCTCATATATATAAGAATATTTGATGATGTTTAAACTTAACTTTAATTTTGTTCATATTAGAAAAATACGCTGCATGTTGTTGACCTTTTTTGTAAATACATACATGTACGTTTATATATTCAATTACATCTAAAAACTATAGTTTGTTATCTTTTAAAATAATTAAAAATAATAATTTGACCATATAGGTACGTAATGATAAGTTCAATTAACACCTAAATTATTTATAAATGTATATAGTCAGATACCTTTTTGATTTAAATCTAATTTATATCAAAGTTTCTTCTAAAACTTAAAAAGGCACCTGGTAATGAATTCATGTGACAGCATTGTTCATTAGTCTCTAATTTAGTGAAACTTTGAGTAGTTTAGACGTTAATATTTTAAATAAAACTCCAAATTTGTAGTCTACCAATTTGTACCAAGAACCTAATGAAATTAGGAAACGACACAATTATTTCAAATCACTTATTTTCCAAAGCATAAGCTCCAAATCGTTTTTGGCATTCGTTGCTTATCCAACGTTCCACTAAGATAGATGTTTCCCATTTTAAAGAAACTTCCAAATTTCTCATCAAGTGGTATTGTAATTGGCGTTTTATTGCCTGCATGCTCTAAAATATGTATAAGAATTAGTTGAATACGTTTAAACGCAAGAAATCAACAAACCTCGGCAGATTGACGGGAGATCACTTTAACAGTCGAAATCAATTCCTCCTGAAATTTATCTGGCCATAAGGTACGCTTTACAAGACCGAGATGAAGAGCTTCGGCCGCCGTTAATTTTCGAGAAGCAAAGAACAACTCGCTGGTCTACGAATAAAACGATTAAAATATTTTTCTAACAAAAAAAACAAACAAACTTAATGCAATGCAATGCCTACCAAAACCTTGTTCATAATATGAGGTAAAGTAAACAACGTTCCTCCTTCAGCAGCACATCCTAAAGATAAATACGGAGTACTAAATGTTGCCGTATCACTTGCAATAACCATATCGAATAAGGGTAGCATGGTCACCCCTAAACCAACAGTACTTCCGTGAACTCCAGCAATAATGATCTTGGTAAATTTAGATAAGGTAATTAGAAATTCTCTAAAAATTTACAATCCATTTCAACTTATCTACAGTTATCTAAAAACTCACCGTACTGCAAATGCGTATGTTTCAGCTTGTTTCCGGCGTTCGTTTGTCTCGTCCACGACGAGAGCTTTATAGTCAACACCGTGACAAAAGGAACTTCCTGACGAAGATATCAAAACAACAACGCAGGATTCTTCCTTTTGAAATATTTTTAATAGTTCCGTTAAGTCTGATAATATCTAAAACAACCAAAGATTTAATTTTTCGTAACGTAACGTAAACGTAAACAGTTTAAATCACCTGCACGGATAGTAAAACGTGTCCATTGGAGGTTAAAGGAGCCATTATAACTTGTGTAAGACCTTCAAATTTTCTTACGGTAACAGTTTGAAATTCCGTATAGTTTACATCGTTTTCAACCACTTTGTTAAAGTTTTTAGCCATTTCTTGGTTAAGATGTTGTTTATCTATGCCTATCGAAGATCTTCTTAGATTAGATTTTCTCTCCTGGCCTGTTTTGTTTTTCTTTTTACTATTTTCGGACTTTTGCTTTGGTCGCTCGCTGTTAACGTCGTTTTCATCGTATTCCGGGTTCTCGCTTGAAAAGGAACTACTGGAATGCCTCCTAATAATCCGCGACGCCTCCGCATTTTGCGGATAAGTGAATCCAGGAGAAGCAGGAGGACTTTGTGCAGAATCCTTGGATTTTTTTCTCTGCGAGATTGAAGAAGCTGTATCTTTAATTTGCGTTCTTAAAACAACTCCTTCTTTTTTCCTCAAAAGAATAGGCGAATCCATACAGCTAATGTTTTGAAGCTCGTTCTTTATTTCATTAGTTTTATTTAATAGCTCTCTTTGCGCCTTATCTCGATTTATTACGGTCGTATTTTTATCCTTAATATTCATAAGCTCTTCTGTATTTTTTACAGAATATAATAAATTAACAGCGCCTTCGTCCATTAATAATTTATCTATTTCTGTGAGTCGCTTAAGTTTCCTCTTCTTTTTAATTATCTTCTTGGTTTTAGTTGCGAGCTTTTTGTTAGTTGGTTTCAAAACGCCCGTACTTTTAGAAGATTTTACGACTTCTTTAGTGGTAGGTTTGACTTTTGGCGTCTTGTCTTCTTTCACCAAATTATCTATTTTATTCGAATCTGCTTTAACTGATTTCGTGGAAGATTTGACAGGCGATTTTAGAACAATTGGTTCTGCAGGGTCCCATATTTTCTTGCGTTTAACGACACGCGAACGTTTACTTATGTAAGTGTTGGCTGCCACTGGCTCGTCTTTCGAAGATAAAGAATTGTTGATATCAGACTTTGGAGACTTTTGCACGTGAGAAATTGAAAGTGTCTTAGAAGAACTGCTTGGGGATTTCGTTGAGGTTGACGCCTTTGTCTCTGCTGCTGTTTTCTTCGGTGAAGATGGATTCAGAATTGCTTTAAGATCCTCGGAAGGTTTTCTCTTACGAGTGTAAGTCTTTGTTACTAAGTTTGACGAGAATTTGGGCTCTGTGTCTTCTTTTAAATCGTCTCCTGAAGCCTCTTTGATTTTCTTTTCTGTCTTAGTTTTTTCCGCAGAAATGGGTTGAAGTTTTACTGTGCCCTTTGTTTGTCTCGGCAATTCGCGCAATTGTTTTAAAGCGATTTCTCGTTCCCATTCTTTAGGCAAAAGAGGACTGTTGTTCTTTGTACTATTTACAGGCCATTCGGTGTCGTCGTCGCCTTCTAACAGTGCAATTAAATCTGAATTATCCGCGTTGTTTCTAGTGCTCGTACTGGGGCTTTGGTTTCGTTCCGTTTTGCATTCAGAAAGTGGAGATGTCGATGCTGCATTTCCAGGTTCATCCGTAAGCTTCTTTGCGAGTCTTTGTGTCAGTCGTTTCTTAAAAAATAAATCACCGCCCATTGGCGGATCAGCAGAAGACTGCCTCAGACGTGAACGCTCCAATAGTTCCTCTTCGATTTCTTTTTTAGATACAATCTGACTGGTTAAGTTTCTGTATGGAATTTTAACACCAAGTCGTGGTTTCATTAGTACACGACCTTTACGAACTGTATCCTCTAAAGGATTTTTAATGTTACGTCCTAAAACATGACAAGGTATTTGAACTTCTTTCTCTTTGTGTTGATTTTTAGATTCGTCATTCGTTTCAATTGCTTCGGACTGTATGATGCTGGGTGCTTCTGGCATATCAATATTGTTAAGCAAGTTTTCCTCTGAAACCTCTACAGTGCCAGATGTATCATCTGCAGGTGGAGTAATGACAGTTTCTTGAATATCTGCTGCCGGCATATTAACAATTTCTAATATATAGGATGCATCCATTTCTTGTTGTTTACTCTCTTCAGATTCGTTTTCCCTTAAAACTAACTGAAAAGAAATTTTCGAAATATTTTTACTGTTATCCTCAGAATTATATTCTTTGGTTTCGGCTCTAGGTTTTTGACTTTCGGCTTCCTCTTTTAATATTATTTGAGCAACATCTTTTGCAACTTTCAATTCTGTGCTACCATTTAAATTATTTGTTACGACGTCTTCCGTATAAATTTCTTCAATATTAGTACATTCGTTTTCTGGCTCTAATGATACTTGTAAATGTTCTTCTTCTACTTGTAATATATCAGCCGTACTATTAAAGTCTAATTTTGTAGTTTCTGTTATTAATTCTTCATTTACAATAGTTACTATATTTTGAGTAGTTTCTATTGCAGATTCCTCAACCACTTCAGCATGTTCTGTAACTTCACTTTCAACAGATTCTTCAAGAAAACTTATTTCATTTTTCACTAAGACGGCTTTATTAATTTCTGGAACCTCCACAACATTTGATTCTATTTTAATACCATCTAATTGTTGGGGATCTGAAATTTCTGTTACTTCTTCCATTATAACAAATACCTAAAAAGTACTTCATTTAGTTTAGTTATATAAATTCTCACTACCTATACACAAAACAAAATATAACAAACTACTGTAAGTACTTATCGATATTTAAAAATATATCAGTCTGAAAATGTTATAAATAATGAAATAAATCTACATACTTACTTACAGATTCATTATTAATAAACATAAAAACTTACCAACGCTTGCTGGTTATTATGTAGCTCTACACACTATTATTGAATAGACATAGAAACTTTTACAAAAGTACTAATTTTAATAATTACTTACTTTAATTAATTTAAAAACAATAATATTAGCTCTGTAGCTAGTTGATATATGTATTAAAATAGGGAGAAAAGGTATTGTAGACGAAATCTCAAATGGCAGCCATATTGAGCAATGTTGAAAAGCCTTTTTTTCTAGTTTATGTTTACGTCGTCAAAACATTGGTGGTGCCACTCTCAAAATGTTAACCGAGCGAACTAAAATATTAGAAGGAAATTTGAATTGGAACATTAAAACTTAATTTTCAGTAGAGGAAACCGTTCGTTCCTAGGTAAAACAATAATCTACTTTAAACGCAAACTTTTATATATAAATAAAATATCTGTACCTAATAATACAGGCAAACTATACAATGACGAACTAAAACTTTATACTTAAGCTAAATATTTATATGTAAACAATTTAAAATGTTGTTCTTTTAGTATAAAAGCAATAAGCTTATAATTTTATGAATAATCTACTGTCCATATCAAATTAACCTTCTTGCCCAAAATCCTCTTTAAATTTTTCCAATTTTTCCATATCTTGTTCGTTAACGGTTGGTTTTGAGGTTGCTAATGATTTTAACATATCAGCCTAGAATTATTTCAAAAGTTCGCTAGTTGTCAAATTATATTATCATACATATGTACCATAGTTAAAGGAGGCTCGTACAATTGGTCACTTTCAACATCGGCCCACGTCATTTCTATTGCTCCTGAATCACCAGGTGAGCAAGGCGTTAACAAGTCATCCTTAATAACGTTTGGATCCTTTACGCTTGGACCCCTCACTCTTTTGAAATGTGTGGCAGTTTGAACTTTGCGAACGGGTTGCATTAAAGCATCTCGAACCACTATACTAATATCAGCCCCAGAATATCTATAAAAATTTAATTCAAAATAACATGCTCCCGTGCTATCTTCGCTTCAAGAAATGCCCACCCTTCAGTTTTCTTAGCCAGAACCTTGAGATCCTCATCTGTAAGCTCGGTGGGAGTATTGCCTAAATGCAACTTAAACATTACAAGCCTGGCATGTTCTTCGGGAAGGGGAATGTAAATACGTTTTTCAAATCTTCTACGAATTGCAGCATCCAATACCCAAGGTATGTTTGTAGCGCCCAACACTAAAATACCATCTGAATCATGTCCCACACCTAAAACACATCCAATTTGATTTCTACTAATAATGTTTCAAACATACAATAAGGTACCCTGCATTTGTACAAGAAACTCCGTCTTAATTCTTCTCGCAGATTCAGATTCATTGTCTGATCGAGCAGAACATAAAGAATCAACTTCATCAATAAATATAATACTCGGTTTGTTTTGTCGAGCCAATTCAAATAAATTTTTCACTAATTTTTCAGATTCTCCTAACCACTTAGATACCAGATCTGAAGATGACACAGAAAAAAATGTAGAATTATTGGCTTCAGTTGCAACAGCTTTCGCTAAATAAGATTTGCCAGTACCTGGGGGCTATTAACTTATATTAAATTTTTTAGAATATTATTAAAAACTTCTCTACTTACGCCAAACAATAAGATACCTTTCCATGGTATTCTTTTACCTGTAAACAAATGTGGAAATTTGATTGGTAATATAACAGCTTCTTTAAGAGCTTCCTTTGCTGCATCCAACCCAGCCACATCTGCCCATTTTACATGGGGTTTTTCTACAACTATAGCATCTTGTAATTTTGTTTGTAACTTCTTTTTTTCTGGATCATCTCCATCACTATCGCTGTCACTCTTCTTATCATCTCTAAATACATGATTATGGAATTAAACGTGTCAGTAAAGGGCAAGTGGTGCTTACTTTGAATTGTTATCTCCATCTTTGATGGGCTTTTTGTGGCCTTTTTTTATTGATTCTTTAATTTTTTCAGCTCTTTCTAAATACTGACAGCACTTTGCACGAATACTTTCTTTGGCCTTCTCCCCTTGTGCTTCATCTGTAATATTAGTCACAAATTGCGCAATATAAAACGTCTTACATACTCTAATAACCATTAAATCACAATAATTTTTAATATTATGAAGGTCAACTTACATTTAATTGCATGTAGAAAATATTCAACTCCATGTTCATACAGTCTAAGAGCTTCTTCGTAGTTTTTATTGCGATCTTCTTCAGTTGCTTTCGTTACAAGTTCTATAGCTTTTTGAAGGGTAGTTCCTGAAGCCATTATAATTATTAGTTAATTATTTCTTAAAATATACTAACTAAAAGTTCGACAATGACAACATGCGAATTGTCAGACGGTGCAACTCATTAAAAGTATTACCAACTTCAGGGTGGTGGGAAATTCGAAATTATATGTTACAAAATTTGCAATTTTAAATTTCGGTCATTTCATTTACAAATACAGGTTTTATTAATTATATTGAATATATATGTACAAATCACGAACAATACATATTTAGGTTACACCTAAAGTATAAAATAAGTTATACACTTAATTATGTAATAAAATCTTAATACAATATGAATACAAGTATTAAAATACATGATTTGCAAAAGTTGAAATACGGTAATACAGTACGAATAGTATATACCAATTAATACTATAATAAATGTTTTGAACATTAGAAGATCAATCTTCGGTCTATCATACATAAATGTTGACTTTATAGTAAGTCCTTGTCTATGTCAACAATGCTTCTGAGCAGTGCTAATATCTTGCAAATAGCAATACAATATTCCAGCCTGTGCCATGACATCGACCGTGCCTGTTGCTAAAAGGTCTCTTTGTTTATTGTTATCTGATTTCCCTCCAGGTCTTAGTAATGTAGGCCCAAAAACTGTAGCTAAATTGTGTAGCGACATTTTATTTTCATTCTCATGTTGGTTAATCCTACAATGGAAAAGAATTAAACTGAGTTGAATCAAAATTATTGAAAATAACTACCTTATTAAGTGATCCAAAATAAATTGAATGGTTGCCTTATTTTGTTGAGGTAATTTCGTAAAGCAGTCCTTCAACAATTCCATTCGTCGTATCAAGTTTCCGTTACTTTGATTAAAGGCTTCTAGTAGTGTCGGATACAACTGGTCGGTATACAATGCTTCAGGAAGTTCTCGCAAATATAGTTTTAAAATACCAGTAACAGAATGAATGTCCACTTCTTTCAACAATTGTTCAGCTTCATAAGAATCTAAAAATGATTGACTAATTAAATATTACCATTAAATAAGTTATAAAGAAAGTTACTGCTCTCGAAAGACTTTTTTAAACGCGCCAAATCCGATGCAGATCCTGAAACCCTATAAATGCCAACTTCTGACATGCCCCTTCTTTCGACTTCCCGTATGCACGCAGATACAATAAAAGGAATGTCTCTTTTCTGTCGCCTAAAAAGGAAATGAAAGAAATTTACGTATGTAGAAGTTCTTGCTTCTTGTAACTCACTTGCAAACGTTCTGAATTTTTTCTCCGAACAAAGCACCAGCTTTGCCAGTAGGAACCCTTCTTAAACTTACTTCACAGGGTACAAATTTCAAGCTAACTCTCAAAGAGCAACCGTTTACTTGCAACGTTTTTTCAACAACATTCTGCCCCAACCATTGCCTGCTCAACTTTTGGGTGTGCTTTCCAAATAAAGTAGCATGCACTCCGGATTCTCGATACACAAGAAATCGAAGATTCTCACAACCTTCCAAGTCGATCACAAATGATTCGTTCCATACGGGCGCGTTCGAATTGCACACCATTTTTGTTTTCGCTTTGCGAAAGAAATGTCCATAAAAGTCGACTTCGATGCACACGTAAAGATCTGAAATTCAATACTTTTATTTTGCTTTAAAATTTGCTAAAATCAACGTTATACCCGCATTATATTCGACTCCTAAAAGATCTCTAATAGTGACATGCAAGTCTCCAACGAGAAGACTCTCATCGTGTCCACTCCTCAACAAATAGGATCCCATGTTCGTTTTAAGAAACGTGCGACAAGCAGTGATCCAAGTCTGTAATTCTATCATGCTAAAATTGATCGTCGGGGTTGGAGGTTTGCTTGTCTGTTGTAGGGTTTGAATTGCTTCGATCCATTGCGTACGTTCAAATTCAGAAGAAAGAAAAAATATAAAAGTCTTCTGCGTCTGCCGATGTTTTATTCTAAACACTAAATTTGGCGATACTAACACCAATTGACTTTCTAGTTCTAACAGTCTTTTCCTATATTTTTCCGAACCTCGACCCAGTCGAATTCTCTACAAATTTAAAGTTTAATTAATAAACAGTGCGATCGTTTTCTTTTATGCATAATTAATACCTTATCTTCGTTAATTTTCTCTTCGTGTCTCAATTGATCTCTAACATTAGAAGCTTGTGACTTTAAGGCAACGATATTCGAAGCAGATATCTCATGCGGATTAGCTGTGGATTCCTCCAATATATAGATATCTTCCACAGGAATAAACCATTTCAGTTCGAAAGTGTATTTTTCGTTCCGACCGGAAGACTTATACTTAGCGCAAGCTATGACGTCGTTAAACAAAAATAAATGTCTCAATTTTCGATGTCCATCTACTAATTCGACGATAAATGAATTCTTCACTAGACGTCTTTGTGCTCTATCGGACGCCTACAAAGACATGTTAACCATTTATTTGTTTATATAAAATACAACTCGCCCGTACAGGAAACATAGATTTAGTTTGAATCATATTAAACTGGTCCAAAAAAGTTTGTGTTAACTGCAAAGCCTCAGAAAGACTGCAGTGATCCGGATGAGAGATCGAAGTATACTTCAAAAGATCATGTAAGACGAGAGCATTCTTTTGTACTCGCGCTACTGGTTTATGTAGTAAATCTTCTAAAGATATAGATTGTCCCGATAGTGTTTTGCAAGTTATGTTTTTGGTAATTTCAGCAAACTGGGAATTTGATGCACTACATTTACGAACGGTATCTATTGCCCTTCCGTAGTTTCCAAGAAAAGCACCGTATATCGTCAAGTTTGCAGCCTAAAAATATCTGTTTGTAATGAAATCTTTTTCCGTAGAGTTCCCATACGTTTACCATATTCTTGAAGCATTCGCCCAATTTATTATCCCATTTTTGTCCGTGACGCTTTAAACCTTCTAAAAAATTTGAATGTAAAAGGTGTAGCTCGGGAATTTTATAAAAAATTGTTCTAAACTCGGCTTCTGTTATTACGGGATGCGATGTTCCCAATGTTGCTTTAATCGCTTTCATATACTGAAATGATTTTTACCATTATACTATGAAAGCCAGCAAATATCAGACAGTACCTGGAGCATCACGTTTAACCAATCAACATAATTTGCTTCGCTGTCAATAATTGTTGAAAGCATACATAAATACATTCTTTCAGTCTCAGATTTTGCGTCGCTTTCCTAAATAGAGGCAAAACATTTTCTAACGTAAAACATGAATTGTACCAGATACGTACGACCTGACTAAATTTTCTTCGAGTCGATGGTGTGGTAGATTCCAAAGAACTAGAACTGGCGTAAGAACCGTCATCTGTGCTTCTTCGTAACTCAGGTACTTCATCTTCGTCACTGCTACTATGACCATCAGGGCCTGAACGTTTCCTACAACAAATTTCGATTACACAATTGCTCAATTATCGTCAAAGAAATTCACTTTATAAAATATTCAATGTTAACATAGTTGGAAGTAGTTCCAGGCGATTGTGGTTCGATTACATCACCGACTTCGCTTAAAGCATTCCTTTTTGCAGGCAATGGAAGAGTGCTTGACGAAGTAAAAACGTTCTCTGTGCTCGACTCTTTCTCGCCTACAATAGACGCTAGTTAATTTTGAACTTAAAATTACTTTGTTTTTTTTTTGTAAAGAAACGTACTTTGCAATTCGTCTGCTGCCACAGAATCATAATAAGGTTCATCTACAGAACCCAACTGCTCTAAAGAAGAACCAAGAGATTCGTTGCTGCTCGTCTTAGTTGCAGAACTATTGGTACGATAAATCGGTTTGGCTGGTGGCCTAAAAATTAATAGAATAAAACTGTCAGCTTTATTTTGAATTTATAGACTCACTTTGGAGGCAGCTTAAGCGGTGAAGGTTGTACTTCAATACATTTAAGACCATTGACTTCAATAACCGTTACAAAGCTGCTGGGATCTAAACTGGAGGAAGCTGTACCATCTTCATGATGACCCGTTTCGTTATTCCTTAACAAATTAACTTGTGTTTCGGTTAAAAGTGCTGATAACTCGCTGACACACTGATTAACTGTGCAACTATCAAATCCAGGTTCAAGAGGTGGTGCTGTAGGTTTGATTTGTTCTTTCTGAAATTAATTTTAATTAGAGAATTACTACACATTCGCACGTTAATAATAAGTGCGTTTGCATATGGAAAAATAAATAAATGAGCATTTACTAATTAAGCAGAAATGATTCAACGCATTCCTTAATTGTTTTTAACGAGATCAATATAGACTTCATTTTATTCAAGGCACTGAGTCAGTTGTTAAATCTAATAAGCCTCATTTGACGGAAATAAAAAATACATTCATTTCGAAGACAAATACACCAATATTATAACATATATTTGCTTTCCAAATACTGTTGTAACAAATTGCTTTTACATTGTCTAGAAAGTATCGTTATTGAGAATTGTTACATTATATCCCTAATAAAACAAGAAGATAAGATAAAGATTTACCTGTACTTACATTTTCAATACCCGTGTTATTTTATTATTTACCTTAGAGAATTTATCAGTTATGACATCATTGTTATCTATCTTAACATATTCATCTCCAATTTTCTCTTGTTCGATCTTTTTCTTATGTTCCTCGACGTCACGCAAGAGTCGCTCTAAGTACTCTACGTAAAATTCTTCCTTTTCTAATTCTTCCTTTAAAAGTGAAACTTTTTGTTTATGCTTTGCTAAATTTGCTCTTACATCCTCCTCCCAAGCTGCGGGCAGCGAACTATGAGGAAATCTTTGTGACCAAACTTGTTGAAAATCACCAAACACACTCATTTTACTTTTTATCACACATTTAACGTTTCATTCTCGTTATTTCCTTCTTCTCTTTTTTTATTAATTGTACTTAATTTCTAAGAAACACTTAACTAAAATATAATAAACTACATTTGACAGTGACAGAAAGCAACTAGTTACCTACCGATTGTGGTTGTGTTCAACCACTCATCTCATCAATTGTCTCATCACACTAACACACATCTTAAAAACCACAAAAAGTATATTATAGTAGTCCATAATTTAATTATTATAATTAAATGTATTTATGAAAAACGCATTTGATTCGTACGAGGTTGAAAAATCGAGAAATGATTAAATTTAAAAGCAGCAACTCGAATTCTAAAAATTAATATTCATAAAATTCATGCATACGCCATCTATTAGATCTAGGCTGAACTAACGTCATTTTTATTTTTTTATAAATATTTTTTTAGGTTATCAAAGTTTTGATAAACACTCAAATTCTAATTTTTCTGTTAATCAATCAGTATTGTGTTTCGTGTTCCCGCAATATCATTCTATACATCGAAAATAAATGGCTTTAAATCGATACATGCACCCTCGAAATATATACAAAACACCACCAAACTTTAAACAACTTGCAATTGATTATCCCGAGTTTCGTTCTTTTGCGAAACAGGTAAAATTAAATTAATACTTTGTAGTTTTTTATGTGACTAAATGTTTTTAGGATGTATCAGGTCGAATTACAATTGATTTCAAAAATGCTGAAGCATTGCGTGCTTTAACCTGTACACTTTTAAAGAAAGATTTTGGTTTGAATATCAAGATTCCACTAACAAGAATGATCCCAACATTACCTTTAAGATTAAATTATATATTATGGGTCGAAGATTTATTAAGCATATCTAACTGTTTGGATAAAGTTAAAGGAATTGATATTGGAACAGGAGCATCGTGCATTTATCCTTTAATTATTTGTACAACAAAGGGATGGCACATGTTAGCGACAGATGTGGACGAAGAAAGTTTAAACTATGCTGAACAAAATGTTGTAGAAAATGGTTTAAATAATTTAATTACAGGTACATTTATTAAGCATTTCTTTAAATAATTACTAATTTATGTCTTGTAGTAAAGAAAGTATCTGGAAATACTATATTAAGGGAGGCTGTAGATGGAAATGAGTCGGAATTTAGTTTTACAATGTGTAATCCTCCATTTTTCGCTTCAGTCTCTGAACTAAACTCATTGCACAAAGCAAGAAAGATTGATAGGCCTCGACCTCGGAATGCTTTTTGTGCAGGTGCAAATGAAGTTGTTGTAGAAGGTGGAGAAGTTCAATTTATCACTAAAATGATTGAAGAAAGCAAAGAATTACGTCAGCAAATAAAGTGAGATAATTTTTATACCACAACCAAAATACATAAATATTTTTGTATTTTGTTTATTATTACAGAATATATACTACTATGGTTGGCATTAAATCAAATTTGCCAATTCTCAAAAAACTTCTAAGAGAATGTAGTGTTAATAGTTTTAAGGAAACCGAATTTCATCAAGGACATACGACTCGTTGGGGTTTAGCTTGGACATTTTGTAATATAGACTTGAGAATGATATCAAAAACTGTGGTAGCAGAGGTAAAGAAAACTAAACCAAAACCTCCATTGCAGTATTATATTTCGAATGCATCTAAATTAACAGATATTACTGAACAACTTACGTACTTATTTGATAAGGTTTTTATGACTTATGAAGTGATTAAGAAAAACAGATATTTAATTATGTATTGCATTACTGCAAATAGGAACACATGGTCACATCAACGTAGAAAGAAACGTGAACAAGAGAGATTAAATCACGTTTTGAGTAATATTCAGGAAGATCTTGCAAGTACTTCAGAAATGATTTCCAATCTGTGTGTAGAGTCTCCTAAAGCGAAAAGGGAATGTACTGAAAATAACGATCAGAATGTTAAAAAGATGAAAACAAATGGAGATTTGTTTTATGAAAAATGTTATCTAAAGAGTAACCTTATTATTCGTAAAGATTGTGCAAATTTTTTACTTGAATTATTCTATATTGAAGGAGATGGTGGAAAGGAAGCTTTACATCAAATATTGCATTATATTAAAAATGGATTATCATTTAAATAAATCATATCCAATAGTATACAAATTGTTTATTTATTTGAAGAAAAAAAAATCGAGCAGGAATATTTTTGTTTACAAATCGATGTTGGTATTTTGGTAAATAATTTCTTGCACCTAACCACACTTTTAAATTTACAATGTCTTTAACATTTAACGATGTTAATATTATTAAAAAAGTTATATATACTGGAACACGAACAACGACATTTAGAGATGGCTGTAAGGTATGTGAAATGCAATTTATTGTTATCACCCAAAATTAACAATATGTTCAAAGGTGTATTTTCATTTCCAAACAAGAATGTGTGACTCTCACAAAACACTATTAGATGATTCGAGAAAGATGGGTATAGGAAAACCTATAGAATTAGTTTTAGGTAAACAATTTAAATTGGCTGTATGGGAAGTAATCATTCAAAAAATGGCTATTAACGAAGTTGCACAATTTACAGTGAATAAATCAGTAAGTTTTTGTTTTTGTTTTTTTTAATTTATAGGTTTAATATCCTTTATTAATGTGTATCTTAATGGGACTGCATTTAATTTAAAACTTTTAGTTGGTCATTCAGTATCCATTTGTAGCAAAAACATTACGCGACGTACATAAACCTGTAAAAGAAATAAAAAGTCTTTGTTGTGCCAAAACTTTACAGCAAGAAGGAATTGGATATGAAGACTTAAATACATTTTTAAAAAATCCTTGCGACTTAGAATTCACAATTGGTAAAACAATTTTGATTTTCTTTCAATAATAATAAACTTTGATCTTAACTCTGTTTAATCTAACGTTATTATTATTAGAATTGTTAAGAGTGGAACAACCCGAAGAATATAAAAAAGACAATTGGCAGTTAAATGAAGAGGAACAACTTGCACGTGTGCAAGAGCTTAAAGAACTTGGTAATACTACTTTTAAAGAACGAAACTATAATGTTGCAACCGACTGTTATGCTGAAGCTATTGGCCTGTTAGAAAGACTGATGCTAAAGTGAGTTAAATGTTTTAAATGGAGGAATTAGGAAACTTAAAGTAATTTGATAGCCCAGTGATATTTATTTATAGTAGACCACTGAAGCCCAAACTACTATAGGTAATCCTAAGGTCTTCTTGTCCAATTTGGAAGATGTAGTAGAGAATAATCATAGAACAAACATTGCCCAGTGATGATTTAAAAACATTTACTGGTCAAAGTTTACTCTATTAGTATTTCTTAAACTTTGTTACACAATTATTTGCTTTAACTCATAGAAATATTGACGAATTTCATAAATTGTTATCTTCAGTAGTGTTAGCTTTATGAAACTAAATCATTCATAAGCTAAACCACCAAAGATAAGAATAAATGATGATTTCGATTTTAAGAAAAGGCGTATTACTGCACGCTTTCGCCTTCTATGGAAGTTAGCTTTATGAACTCTAAATACATATAAGCTAAATCATAGAAGAGGAAAGTAAATTCTGTTAATTTGCAATTATTTTTAAACTTTTGGTTGTGTTCGAAACATACATTTAGAAACAATTGCAGTGATATGCTTTAAAATTCATATCTCAGCAAGAGTTCCTTAAATTTACGTTTGTTTATTGTAATGTTTTTGTTGTGTTCGAGAATAACTATATCACAGATTCTGCCCAGTGATAACAGTTCAGACACTAACTAGACAAAATCTATGATACAGTTAGTCTTTATTGTAAATGTTTTTGCGAGGGAACGGACGTTTTATCATTGCCTCGATTCTTTGTAGCACCTAGCTTTATGCTTACAAAATATGCATAAGTTAGGGCGACAAAAGGTTCAAAACAAATGGGTTCAATGGTTACACAAAAATTTACATTTCGTAATTAGAAGCATCGCATTGGCTCCTCTAAATACTTAGCTTTATGAGATCAAATGACATCGAAGCAAAGTCTTAGAAGAACTAATTGGATGCACCTTAGCTTTGTGTTGTTTCACTTAAACAAATACTAATAATAGATTTACTTACCTGGGTGGTATGCAGCAATCAATAATAAATTTTAAACAATTCTTGCCCAGTGATGTTTTTACAAAGAACAACTCTAAGCAGAAATTGTCTAAAACTAAATTATTATTTTGATGTATGGTAAAGTACGCCGTTTGAATTTTGTATACCTCTTATATACCCATTTTAGAAATCATCCCCCTCTGCTAAATTAATAATGAGGGAGAAAGTTACTAATGTGTTTTGTTTTTCGGAAATTCGACTATTTGCCACAATAAATAATTAGAATTTAATTACTTTTAACTGTAAGCTTAAGGCAAATATTTTAACTATCCAAATCAAAGACAAAGTATTTATTTAAATGGTATGTAATTACTTTACATATTATTTCAAGCCTTTTGCAGCGTTGTTTTTATTTAAGTATTGTAAAATAATGGACATTTTTTTATTAATACCACATAATCTTAGTATGACGTCTAAAAATATTTTGCTTTGGGTAAAGGTAATTATAACTTCAAAAATTTGAGCTTTCTAAGAAATACTAAGTTGAAGAAATTTGCAAATATGCACATCAATTTTAATGTAATATTAATTATATACTTATAGTTTAAGAATAAATAGATTGTTAATCGGTTTCTACAATTAGTAATCATATTAGTGTGGTATTTTTAAATGTTTTTTTTATGATTTTAGAGAGAAGCCACAATCTGATGAATGGAATGATTTGAACAAGAATAAAATCCCATTGCTTTTGAATTTTTCTCAATGCAAACTGCATGCTGGTGATTACACTGTAGTTATTGAACATTGTACAAATGTACTCAAATCTGATCCTGGTAGAATAAAACAGCTTTTTTTGTTTTTTAAGAGCGAATTATTGCTTTTTTAGACAATGTGAAAGCTCTGTTTCGTAGAGCCAAGGCACATGTTGGAGCTTGGAATCCTATGGAAGCTAAGAGAGATTTTATGAAAGTATTAGAACTTGACAGTACTTTAACAACAATTGTTAAAAAAGAATTAGATAACTTAGAAGAGGATATCAAGTTAAAGGACAAAGAGGATAAACAAAAATTAAAAAACTTATTTAATAACTAAGATAGATTAATATTAATGTATAGTGTTTTTTTTTCTGAATGAATTATTCTATATTACTGTCAAAATTAAAAGTGCAGTAAGTTTATTATTTTTATTTATAATGTGGGGAATGATTTATTTATAAATCAACAAATCAAAACGTTTTCTATTTACATATTTTATTACTATTTGCAATAATTTTAGCGTTTTCACCTAGGCAACTTATCTTCCAGTAATACATGTTGCATAACTTACTAAGATTTGTAGTCGACGCATCATTTAGTACTTTGTATAAGTCGAGTGCTTTTATCTGGATATTCTGTGATAGAAAAGAAGCTTTATTTATTTAGTATTGAATTTTGAATCTAAAGAACTAGTTATTTGATTCAGCACCAACCAATTATACTACTAGTTTACTGCCATTGTTATTTAAGGAAAATTAGTTCCCAATAAGGATAATGTCGTCAAAGTTTATTCCACCTCATTTAACAACAGGTAGTATGAATTTATATATACTTGGGATGTTCTATATATCAATTTTTAGCTCTTTTTATTTATTTAGTTGTAAATTATGCGTATTTACGGCTTTTTGTGGATCAAAAATCCATATTATTTTGTGTTCTTGTTTCTATTTGAATTTATCTAAGTGTTAGTCTTTCAATTAAACTTTTAAATTATACATATTGTAGGTTCTGAAAGGCCTGTAATGGTTGATGATAAACTGAGACTTTACTCTATGGAATATTGCCCTTATGCGCAACGTGTCCGTTTGGTATTAATAGCAAAAGGAGTTCCACATGATATTGTTAACATTAACTTAACAAACAAACCTCAATGGTATTTTGATATACATCCTGAAGGTTGATATAAGTACAGTTAGAGATATTACAATTTTAAGACTTTGATTATTTGATTAGGTAAAGTGCCAGCTTTAGATACAGGTTCTGAAGTAGTTGTCGAGAGCTTGATAATAGCAAATTATCTAGATGAAAAATACCCTAAGCCTGCTTTATATCCAGCTGAACCACATGCTCGGGATCAGGATGAAGCTCTCATTGCAAAGATTGGCCCCATGACTGATATTTATACTAAACTTATTTATGGGCAAGAAAAGAAATCTGCTCAGGAATGGTTGAACGAATTTAAACCCCATTTAGACATTTTTGAAAATGCTTTAGATAACCGAAAATCTGGGTACTTTGGTGGAGCAAAGCCAGGAATGGTTTGTGTTGAATATAAATTATTTCTACTCAGTTTAAGTACTTAATTTTTAGATAGATTATATGCTATGGCCTTGGGCCGAGAGAGTTGGAATTATTCCCATTATTTTGGGTGAAAAATTACCCCTAACATCTGATCAATATTGTTTACTGCGAAATTGGAAAAAGGAAATGAGAAAACAACCAAGTGTAGATGCTATATATCAAACTCCAGAGAAATTCCATAAAGTTCTCTTATTTAAAAGTGGAACAGTTAAACCAGACTATGACAGCATTTAAATATCTTTACTAAAGCTTTTAAAGGTTGAATGTAGCTTTGGGAACATTGATATAATTAATTTTTCTGGAACCTGAACATTATTATGTATTTTAAAAGCTTCTCAGTGGAGCAAAAGGATTGCTACATTTATTAAAAGAAAACCACATATTTTGCAATTTATTTTATTTTATGGCGATTGCGCATGTAGTGACGTATTTCTTGTAATTTGTGAGGTCTGGTCGCCATTATTTCTTCATGACTCAGTTATAGCAGTGTATAAATAATTATTTACGAAAAGTGAAGTGACCATGGGGAACTAGCATTGCATTTTTTTTGCACACGCAAGTGTGCCTGCACAATTAATCATAATGGAGTAAGTGTATCATAAAGTTATAAATATTTACAGAAAAATTTGCTAAAACATGTCATGCCAGATGGGTGTTTGTTTGCATCATTACATGGGAAGAGAGGATACAGTTATAAATTGCTGTTTCAAGCACATTTGGTATTTGTTACTGTTATTCTAAGTGTTTGCTAAAGCAAGGGGCATGAGTTATCAGTCTGTTAAGTTCGGACATACAAAAAAGAATATTTCAATTGCAATTAATGATGTAAGAATTGAGGTCTATTCCTTGATAATGCCAAGTGCTCTAGGCAACTCTAAGGAGAATGTAGTTATTGCAATTAAGTTTTAATATGCCAATATTGTATAACATTGGTTTTGCTTTGTTTTTATGCATTGTTTAGAACAGCGCTTTTACCAATTTTAAGCATTATCTAATTTATATAAAAATTATTAAATTTGTTTATAAAACTAATAAAAGTATTTCTCTGATAGAGATCTTGTAACCATGAGTTCTGTAGTTGACTAGGAGAGGGCGCCATTAGTCTGATTACAAAAAAATAATTAAATATGATTTTCCTTTAGTTGTACTTTTATAAAATTGTGTTTTATAAGTTAGTAATGGTTAAGCTTAGTAAAAAAAATAAAATAAAATTAGAGAACTTTAAATCGTATTATTGTGCTTTTTGTCGATTTATAATACTAATTTTTGTTTATTTTAGAGCCGAAATGGCGCTTTATTTCTTCGCCGGACTTTCAGCGGCATACGAAAAGAACTTAAACAAACTTTCCACTATTATACATTCAAGAAGCAGCATCGAACTAGAAGATGAGTACCGCGATGCTGTTAATGGATTGGAAGCAGGAGCCTGTGTCTCCTCTTTCTTCTGAAGAGGCACAAAGCTCCGAAGATGCAACTCTTTATGCCAATACCTTAGAACGATATACTCCTAAAGTAGAATGGGAGTTTGCAACATGCGAGAGCAAAGCCGAAGTAGCTTCTAAGTTACTTGAGGGCTTAGAACAATTGGAGAATTTGGATGATTTTATTAAGATTGATTTTGATGAATGGATTAAGAATGGTGAGTCTTAATACATTGAGATTAATTGATCTTGTGCTCTTTACGATTATGAGTTGTTGAACTCGGCAAGTGGTTTAAACTAGGGTCAAATTTCTTGACTTCAACTAACGAAGTTCCACTGACTTGAGTTAATAAATTTGTAAACATTATTATATACGATAGATTTACAAATATTAACTATTTAATCGTAGTAATCAGTGGTTTATCTTAATTTTTTCTTTGACATTTCTGTAAAGAACAAAGTAGATCTTCTGTTTCCCTATTGCTTGTGAATGATGTTGGTCTTTTCCAGTAGTGTTGAGAAGGCATTGGATTTAAGAAGCCTTTATCTGAGTTTTGATACATTATCATATCACGTGAAGTAGTGGGGGTCGAGTTTATTGCCGAAGAAACTTATAGGAGATTTGGTTACACGTTCACCGTCTCTCAAGTTGGATTCTCTGATGTTAAAAGCTTGTTATTGAGTTAAGCGCGCGCTGTTTTCTTTAAGAACGTTTCAATTAATTGTAATTATTGTTAAACTAGTGCCTTGTGTATGTTCTCAATGTTCGGTCGTACAAATGAGTTATTTGATCATCGCGTGTAATAGCATGAAGTGCAGCTATCACTACACGTGGAACAGGGAAATCATCTTCAATTCACAAAAATTAGTAAAAAGACGTTGAAAACTTCGCTTCGTAAATTTTGGGTTAAATTGTTCAGCTCGTTCCAATCTCGTTGTCTAATCAATATTCTTAAGACTTTTCTTTACTATTTCTTTCGCATTACTTGACTTTTAGTAATCTTCGTTATGGCTGTTTGTTATGGTAGGTGCTTTAAGATAGGAAATACCCAATTATTACAATAATTAGCTACCATATGTTTGGAGAAGATTATAGTAAATAAAATGAAAACAGGTTTCGAAATGTAAAAATATCGCTTAGAGCTGGTTCGATTACTGTTAGAAAAATAACTTATTTCTAATGCAAAGAAACATTGTGATTTCACGACACGTGGATTTAATAAGTGAAACGCATAGTTTCTTATATTAATATGCAATTTCATTAGCATTTAGAAGACGTATTAAATGTAATAGATGTGCCTTTATTAATTTTTGAAACAAACACCTTGAAACAGCGAAATAATATTGATGGAAAATAAATAATAAAAGAGATATTGGATCATTTAAATTAATTCAAGGTAATCTTGATAGTTCCAACATTTTCTCGTTGATTTATAATGTTGTAAAAATAAAAATGTATTCTAGTTGCGCTGCCCAAAATTCAAAATTAAAATTCGAAGATTTCTATAATATCTTCTCTAATTAATTAGTGGAAAAAATTATTATAATTTTAAATAAGTAGGAAGTTATCGTAAGATTAGTCGGGTTGCTAAGTGGACATTTTATTTGTTTGGTGTGGAAGCAGCATGCATGTTAATGTTGTCTTTGTTTTGTAATTATTGATAACATTATAATTGTCTATTACATATTAGATTTATGAGTCGTAATTTGTTGTTAGAAACTCGACACAATTAATGATCGAAACACATACATGCATACAAATAGTTGCTTAAAGATCTTTAGATCTTATCAAATGAATTTGAACTTTAATCCGTGTTTACAATATTTCAATCTGTTTAACCTCTTTTATATCTTTGTCTGACCTAATCGGGATTATTGTCTTAGAAAAGTTCTTGTCGATTTGCTACAAAATTGCTTTGAACTAATTTTTTAAATTATACATGAATATGCATGAAGAAAGGTCGATGTACCATTACAGCAGCCTAATTTTTCGTGCTCTCAAATCGTAGTAAATTTTTTAATTTTTGGAATTTTAAAATTGTTCTATACTAATTTAAAAACACAGGTGTGGTGTGTTTGAACTTTGTATGTAAAATATTTACCTTTCTCTTTTCTTAGCCTTCTATTATAGCTTTCTTTCGTTGTGTTACTAATGTCCTTATTTTTTAAATCAAAGACCTTGGTTTGGTTTTTTTTTTAAAAAGGGCAAACGAGGCCTTATGTTTTAAAATTAAACGCCGTATCTTTAGACACGGAATTTCCTTTTTGTGATTAAAAACAAATTATGATTTATCATTGTACATATGTGTTTGTACATTAAAGACTAAATTTACTGTTTTAGACTGAAGGATTTGAATCAACTTCTGATTGACAATTTATCAATTGGGATCAATTGCAAATATTCGATCAAACAACAGACACACCAAAGTTTTTGATTAAATTAATTGAAATGCGTAACAACAACAAATAATTATATCGATAATGGAGGCCGTTAATTATTCAAAGATGCCCTTTTTATTTTTAGAAATTCTGATGTAATATTGTTGAATTTTAAGAAAAATATAAGGACACCAACGATAAGAGATCTGCACAAACCAATTTCTTATCGAAGGTTGTGGTCATTGATTGAGGTCGTATCGAATAGGATATTTAGTCGCCCCTCGATTTTTTCAAGTCTTATAATATCTATAGAGTAATAATGAGAACTTATTTTAAATTTACGGATGGTTCTTGGGGGGTTGTTCCAAGTTCAACATAATACTGTTCCAAACTCAAAATGTTGCTCCGATGTACATTTTGCGACGGACTTGTATACTTAAATTATTAAAGACTTGAAATAAAACATTATCAAACTTGGACGGTAGTCGAGGAGTAAACAAAAATACAAAGCGAAAACACATTTAATGCAAGAACCATTGGCGACAGTCTCTTTTAATTAATTATATAGACTAGCATTTAATTTAATACACGCTTTAGAAAACGGAAACTTTGCTTAGACTTGAAGGAAAATATCTCGATTTTCTTTCGTTAATCCAAACCTGTTCTTAAGCTGCAAAACACAAGGACAACGTCGACATTACTTTCGCTAATTCAAATGTTACAGGCGTTTAGAAGTATTTATTTAATTTTAACAACTCGAAATACATAAGTATTAGACTCTTATATTTTGGATGCAGCAATTAATATTTTTATTTTTTCAATTATACCGTGTTCTTTATAAACTTGAACTTAAATCTGTGATAGAAAATATTAATGTAGTAATTTTTCAGAGCCTTTTTCAAATTGGTTGGAGGACAAAGCGTTGCCAGAACTCGAAGAGGTTGAGCTAGCCCGAAATTCTTCAATAATTTCCCCAAAGAATGAGCAAACTCTCGTACCTGACACGCAGAGCCTTTTGAAAGAATTCGAAAATGTTTTCGACGCTGTCGAAATGAATCATGGAACGTTGACTCCTCCACAAAGTCCACCTTATAAACCTTTGTTTACCACACTCGAACCGGTGGGTACACAAATACTAGATGCTTATCCCGAAAAGCAAGCTTTATATCCAGATTCGGAGAAACAATTCTTAAACGAAGTACTTGGTTTGTCTCGCACACTTTTGGATTTTCAGTCTGTGGCAACGCCTCAAGCTGACGTCGCTCATGAGTTAGCCGTCGTCGACGAGCTGATACGTACAAGAGCCGAGGATTTGATACAATACCCTTCATCTCCTGGGAGTAACAGCGAGAACAGCAGCTTTGGTGACTCTTCTGACGATCCCGAATGGTTACCTGAACCTGTTGAGCAATCGCTATCCACTTTAGCATCGCCAGTGCCTAAGCTCGTTCGTAAACGTTCCAAGCCCTATACCCGTACCCCACCCGAGGAAAAAAAATCTCGGAAGAAGGAACAAAATAAGAATGCGGCCACTCGTTATCGTATGAAGAAGAAAGCCGAGGTCGAAGAAATCCTCGAAGAGGAACGTCTACTCTCTCAACAGAACGATGGATTAGAATGTAACATCACCGATCTACAGAGGGAAATCAAGTACTTAAAGGGTTTAATGCGTGATCTTTTTAAAGCAAAAGGGCTCATCAACTAACAGCCAAAATTCTCTCGTTCTTTCTTAACGTAGTTTGTAGATTACATTTTAAATTTAGGGTAACATTTCTCCTTCTATTTCATAGGGAGTTGCATATTTTAAGATTAGGAAAGTTGTTTAAGCTACTGTATAATTATCTAGCTTTATATTTAACTAATGAGAGCTCTTCAATGTAGGACGCTTAACAGCCGAAGTTGTTAAGGAGCCCTCATTAATTACCCACATTTAAATATAACAAACACATATTTAGATTTAGGATACTTAACGAAGAGCAGTTTTGTTTAGATTAGAAATTACTTTGACTTTATTGCAGTAATTTTCATTACAGCTCTTTGAAGATGGTGGCAGTTTTTTATTAATATTTCTTTCTAAGCAATGTAGATACATCAGGACACTCGACTACTCTTTTTAACTCGATTTTAAATTTATTAAAGCATGGCACTTGGAATATACATTTAAAAAAAAATTAAATTTCAAGAAGAGCAATGTTTAATGCACCAGTCCAACATAGAGTAATTACAAACTTAATTAAATGCAAAGGTAATAATGATCTAGTTTTGAGAAATTAGAAAACAAGCTACGTAGACTTTTTGTCACAATAAAATTGGGCATTTCTACGTTTGAATTTTTTAAGTTCTGAAACAGTTACATCTGTCATGTTTAATGCTTCATCAGGGACAGTAGAAGCTGGTAGAACGCTATTTGTAGTACCGTCTGCAATTGCATTCAAATACTCAGAAGAATCGGATTGATCAAACTTGGGCTCTGGAAGTCTTAAGCTTGGCCGACTATTAACAAAGGTTTCATAAGTTTCGGAATCGTCTTCCGTATTTATACTATCATTTTGATCTTGAAACGGTTCATCAAAAGCATTTAGAAGAACCAGAGGATCGTCAATTGAAAGCTTTTTACAAAAACTAACAGTCTGTGAATTTATTTGTGCAGATGGCTGTCTAATCGGTTCTGTATTAGGAATTTTAGGATTATATCCATACACTGTTTTTGTGAAAGTTTCAGGAACGAGATCGTTTCCAAACTGCTCCAAGATTTTATTCTTTTCCTCTGAAGTTGGGGTGAATTGCCACCTACAAAAAAAAATTAAATTTCGGCGAGTACCATTAACTATTTTAATACCTTTCAGTAGTACTTGGTCCAGGCATGTAATTAAACGAAGAATTAACACTCAGTAAATGATTAGTTAAATGTAATATCGTTAACCATTCGAGATCGTATTTAATTTTAACGTCCATTTTCTCCTCATGTGGTATATCCATTAATTGTAAAAAACGTTTATTAGGGACACACTTATCTAGTGCTAAGAATCTTGTAATTTTATTGTCTTTGTGTTTTATTAGGGCTGCAAATTTGCAGTGGAGATGGGCAGCAAAATAGTAGGATGGTTGTAATTGATGGAGTAGCTCTTTGCAAGGTTTACTTCCTAATTTTCCTGATTCTATATCGTCCCTTTAAAACGAACATTAATTTCTGTTATTAACTAACATAAAGAATAATGTATTTTACTTAAAAATGGCTTGAAGCGTAAAAGTCTTCCTTGATCACCAAAATTCCAAATTCCCGATGGCCAATCATGGGATATGAAAATATCAATAGGTTGTGACAATTGCTTTAATTTAAATATTTCTAAATTACGTATATGATACACACTACGCTTTGTACTGTTGTCATAAGGTGATTTTTCATAATGTCCTTTAAAATAATCTTGACCTTTGTATATCCCAGATATGCCAGCAATTCGGAGTCCTAAAAATCAAGGAATTAAATATATATCAACAGGACATCATAAAAATTAACCGCCAATATTAATTACACCGGCATAGCCTAAATAATATATGTTTGGAGCCACCCATCCTCCATAAGGCAACTCTTGTAAATAATTGGAAGCTTCGTGATTTCCACCAACAAATATTGTTAATATTGGAGCTATTTTCGTGCCAGTGTAGTATCTAAAGTTGGAGAACTTGGTGGTGAAATAACATATAGCAACATCTACCCAACCTTACTTATAAAACGAGCACATATCGTAATACTTTGCTGGAACTGCCATGCAATGTAAATCATTTTCATTTCTGCAAGCTTGAAAATCACCGCAACATATTAGTAAGTCTACTTTAATCTTTTCTTTATTTTCTAAAGCTTTAATTGTATCATAAATAGTTTCTAATTCTCCATGTGCACATCCCTCGACAACAATTTTCATCTTGATATTTTGCACTTAACGTTAACGTTTCTGGTAATTCAAATCAATAAATAAACGTAAATTAATATTTAATTAGGTAATTTTTAATAAACAAGACATGCAACTTAACCTCTACAAATACCAAAGAACGTTTTATAGCCGTTGTGCTTTGATCGCCATTACCATAGAAATTATGCTTTTAAAGATGCTACTACCATCTATTTTAAATTGGTCAAACTTGAACTATAATTGGTTGTCTGTACTATATTTCTGAGGTGCAGCAGGTTGTTGATAGATGGCATATGCGTTCACTTTTTGCATTAAAAAGTGTATTTTATTTATTTAGTTTTATCGAAAATTTTGATTTTAGAGCGAGAGCGCCAAGGAATGATAATTAGAATAATTTTTTTATAACAATTTTATTAATGTTTAACACTTAATAAAAAAATAGGGGGTCTCTGTAATGTACTGTGACAGCTTACAAAACAATTTTTTTTGTTGTTGAAGAATGTTAATTAAGTTAGATTTTTTTTTTTTAAATCAAAAATGTGTGTGCGGGTTCATCCTATGTATAGTTTTCAACGGTGAACTTATATTATCCTGGGCGGGATAGTATTAGTGCAGCGTTAGAAGCCTAACATAACTGATCAGATGTAGTCATTGGCATGTCTCGCGGGGAGGAATACGCACAAACCCCGACGAGACTAGCAGAGCATTCCTGCTGCCTCAATGATAACACCTTCTCAGGTATTATAGGATATCAGGCGAACCCGACACACTTAAGTATGTAGAAAGCGAAAAGGGTATATAAACCGATCTCTGTCCTTGTTTAATTGTAGTGTTTTATGATAGTTATATTTTAATTAACACAATATCAAACAAAATAAACGAAAGTTACTCTACAGTAATGTTATAAAAAAAACGTTTGATTTTTCTGTGTATAGAAAATTGATCTAATTATTATAAAGATAATGCAATTTTAAAATTACATATTATTAATAGACCTTCGTCTAATTATAAGACGAAGGTTGGCATTAAAACTCCACTAGGTGTCAAACTGACATTGCGGTTGACGCGAATGTAACTAAATGCATATTTGTTTACAACTACAATACAGTTTGAAAGCTACATTCCTAATGTTGACTGTGTCTTAGTTAAAATGGTCAGTAATTCAACCACACTGGATGAGGAAATCGAAAATCTAAATCACGAAGATTTGTGTGAAATAACTCACAGTACTTTGAGAATATTTACTACGTTTCCACGGTTATTCAATACGGATTGAATACGAATTCGCGATCCAATAGGTACGTGTTTCTATAAATAGTTTTGGATACGAATTGAATACATTTACGATACAGCAATCAGCTGTTTTCGGAAAACTTATTTTCTAGGTTAATACGTAGGGCAGGTTCGAAATAAAATTGTGTTGTTTATTTTATTGTGTGCTATAATTCTATTAAATTTCATGACAATTTAATATAAAAGTGTATATATTTTAAATTATCATTAGAAAGCGCCAGTGATCTCCAATTGCTCATGCACGATCGCCAGTTACGGGTTTCCATGGAACTAAATACGTTGAAATTCAGATACGATCCTAAAATTTACCGTATCGTATCTCAATCTAAATCGTGTTCAATACGTATTGAATCAGGGTTTCCATGACCACTTTTCACCCGACAACAGTATTGAATCCGTATTCAACCCGTATTGAATGACTGTGGAAACGTAGTAATTATTGTTAGCTGCCGATCCTTTGCTGTCAGATTTCCCAGGAGATGTAATGAACCAGGATGTGAACTCTCAGATTGCTATCCTACAAGGGCAATCGATCACAGTTTATGTGCTAAGGCACTTGAAAACCAAATTAGCAATGGTTGTAAGTTTAACTAGAGCACCTCTAAGATTACAATTTTTTTATTACGAATCGTGCCTTTTAGATTCTACAACAAGGAACAACAGTGAGGGATTTAAAGAAGGCGATTCAGAGACACTTTAATTTAAGACAACAACGTATGAGAAGTAAAACCAAGATCTCCTGGAATTATACTTTGAAAACTTTTTATTTACAACACGATCTGCAAGTGATGAAGGATAATAACAAGTTAGTCGAGAGTTATGGCGTTAAGAACGAAGTCTGAGATCAGATTTGTCTAATCTGCAGTTCTGGACTGCAGGCGAACTGTAAGTGAATGAGTACTTTAAGTCTTAAACGCTTTATTTAACAACAACAATAATGATTTGGTTACACATCTGCATCACACAAAAATAGAATTAAATAGCTCTTAATTAAATTGACTAGTTTTTACATGTACTCATCGAATCCCATGACTATACAATAACAGCTGCATTTGATCGATGAATACTACTAATAATTTAAGAATTACGATCTGTGTGCACTTACACACATCCGTAAACATCGATTTCACTTTATGGAGCACAAAACAAGCACACAAATTTGAAATAAATTAAACTAAATTTAAAGGTTATACATAATAGAGCAGCGGTGTGTCCGTTTTTGTAGGAGCTCCATAAACTAAAATAATTGTATATTAATTTATTTTGTTGCAGATTCCAAAAATACGATTAAATCTGCTCGTTCTTGGGGCTTTTACAAGCCAGAAAACATACATCCATATTACATGAATTGTAGTCTGAAATTAAAATGTTGCGAGACTTAAAAGTGCTGAAATTTGTGCAATGGGGTGAGTATTTTGTTATTTCTATATTAACGGATGTACAGCTTTTGTTATTAATTAATTAACAATAAATAATTATATAGAATAAAAACTGCCGAAGTGCCACATCTTGAAAAACTCCTATATTTCACTTTACAATTTAGAAAAAACAATACGAAAACAAATTATTTCCTGCTTTGATAGCTATCCTGGATTTTTTTAATTATTTTTTCCGTTTACTAAAATCTAAAATAAATAACTATAAAGCATCAGAACGGCCATTTTAACAAATTTTGAAAATCACATAATTTGGATCTTGGGACAATATTTTTTAAGCAATTTGATGGATACAATTGAATACAAAAGCAGACGTAATTACTATTTGGGTTCAAAATGTTAAATTGGGGAAGGTAGTTATAAATTACCATTTTTGGAGTTGTTTCTTTTAATTGCTGCGCTTACTCGTAATTATTTTTGAATTTAACGACACCCGCTTACTATTTTGGAAGTTGTACATCTTTTACCGTACTAAGGGTCAAATTTTAGCAGGCAACTGAATATCAGATGGTATAAAGTTAGTCATCTAAGAAAGTAAATTACTTATTTTGAATCGTGCTTAAAACCGAGTGTGCACATTCGAGCTCAAAGTGGCACATTCCGATCTCGGGAAAATAAATTATTAAACACTATTCAAAATTAGTAGATTTAAGCTTGAATTTTCGAAATTTAAATTTTAAAACTTTTGCGGCAGTCGTGAACAGTTGAAGTCTTTGGCGTTAGATGGTGGTACGCTATTCTGTCAAGTTTTTACAAATGGCTGCCCCTTTTTATTAGTGATTCTAATTTCGATGGAAAATGTTATTAATAATAGTGCTTGGTGTTAAACCTTTGTGTAAATTTATAGTTTAATACATATATTAATCGTGCGAATAATAATTTTGTTGGGAGATCCACAGGAATAATAATTCTAATATGTGCTTGGAAGAGTCTCGCAATGGTGTAACATAATACCTGATTTTATTTGTAAGTTTATTATCATTTTCTGTATTCTGTATTTTGTTTTAGACTTTACATTTAGCTGTTATGCACATTAACGATGGTTGGTGGTGTGAATTGTAGATTCGGGTACAAACCCTTATCTTTTGAACAGAAATCAGAGTTTTATGTATCTAGAAACCTATATAAATCAGTCAAACAATTAATGACTTCTTCAAAGGGTATTTCGAATTAAAAGACTTTGTACAGGTTCGGTATAAATCTCTGAATGGGATTTTGTCATATAACAATATTTTTTAGAAATTACCAAAAAAGAAAAAAAGAACTGATGATAATGATGGGATTGAACAAACTCAAAGTTCTGCTAAAACTACTGCAAAGGGGTTCCAATTTTTTGATACAGTATTTGATTTTCCAACTTTAATAAAAATTTTTGATTTGTTGTATAAGTAAGTGACATATATATTTGCTCTGCTAAAATACTAATGTTATGTTCTCAGACCTGAAGTTGATTGGGCAACAACAACGGAATTAAAACCTATTAAATCTCAAACTCGTATTTTCCGACATATAACACAAGCAGTTATGCAACTAGTTCGGAAAATAAAAAACTTAAAAAGTTTGCAACACAAATACACAAAAGTACATTTTAGTTACATGTCTGAAGCGGCTTCTATTCTATATCACTATTGCATCTTACGATTAAAAGATATCATAAAATTTGACTGTCTCACCGCAGTTTTAAATCTGGAATGCTTTCGTTTGATTTTGATAGTAATAACTACTCATTATCAAAATCAATTTGCGGTTTTTCTATCTCAAGCAGGTAAGCTTTCGTGAATTATCTTTACATTCAAATTAAATAATAACATTTTGTAGCCAGTAATGGTAGAGTAGATGATATTCAAATTAATTTGAAGGAATTTATTGATGCTTTTAAAACTGTTTTTGAATTGCGAGAATGTTCATTGACTATAGATGAAAAGCACAAAAAATTGAGGCCTTTGATAATAAATATTCTTGCAATATTAATTAATTATATTCCATTGGCTAGTGAAGATTTATCAAAGGAGGTAAGGGTTGATTTAGTAAGAATAAGTGTAATAATTAAAAATTGTTCTTTAGACTTCCTTGTGGCTTAAACATTATGTATATAATATACCCATTGCCAATAAAGAAGTGGCTTGCAGTTTTGTATCTTTGGCTCTGACTATGGATAATAAATTTAGAAATTATACAAGTTTACTTAAAATGGTTGCTTATACTCTTAACGATGTTGTGGGAGGTATAAATGAGGTAAGTTATTATACAGGTTTTGCGCTCCAAATTTACCCTTTTGCAAATTAATTTTAATTTGTTGCTAAATACATTCATCCTTTTTAAGATCAATTTTATCTTTTTATAAATCAAGTGTTTCTTCATACTTTTTTTTTAGTTTTGTTAAACAAAATTAATTAAATGTTAACTAGATATTAAAAAATTAGAATTGTATTTATTGCAATTGCCTTTCTGAGTTGCATATTGTGGAGGTTTTTTAATTTTCTTACAGAAACTCTAGGTGAAGTTTTTGATTTCCTTTTTGGCATTGTTTTTCAGAGATGAAAGTTCAATTTCTCTCAAAGAGATTAGCGAAAAATTTCTGTAAGAAATTTTAAAAACTCCACAATATGCATGAGGCAAAAGATTTTCAATTCTCTAACAGTTACTTTACATTTCCTTCGATTTTTCGTTGAAAAACATGAAAAAAGTAAAACATTTATGAAGTAATACTTCATTTGCAAAGGAACGACTTTATTATGTAAAGGCATGAAATTGATTTATAAAAAGGTGATTTCAATTTAAAAAAGAGTGAACTTGGAGCGCAAAACCTGTAACATCAAAACTACTTATATATATATATTTCGGGATACACTCTGTGTTTACAATGTGCTTACAATGATAACACCCTGCATGTACACTAAGTATATTCTACAGCTAACGCTATCTACCCGATTCCCGCACGCCAAGCCTCCCTGTCCCACGCCTGATCCTCTTCTAGATCTCTTTTTGCCATTGCCTGCCTGATTCCCTCGTTCCAGGAGCGTCGTGGCCTCCCTCGCTTTCTTCTTCCTGCTGGCTGCCACTGGAATATCTTCTTGGGTAGCCTCTCCTCTGACATTCTCAGTAAATGCCCGAACCACTTTAGGCTCCGTTTTTCCACTCTGTCGATTATTGTTTCGCTGGCTTCCATTTGAGATCAGACGATATTTACAATCAATTGTCCATATATCCTTTATCAAAACACAGAAGCACAGCTTTGGCAACTCAAGCTTCCATGCTTTACATTTGTCTATTTTTTTCGACCAACATTTCACACAATCACATGGCAATTATGTGAGAAATAGTTGATAAATATTTTCCAGACAATTGGGTTATTTCCATTTATATGGGTTTTACTGTAAATTTGGTTGAAACCTGGGAACCGTTTAAAGCTGCCAAGATGGCTTTAAACAATACATTAGAAAACGTTAACATAAAAAACTACGCCAACAGTTACGGAGAAAGTATACCTCGACTTTTAAGCGCTACCACATATCTCTTGAAAGAAGGAAACCTATCGAGCGAAGCTGTAATAAACGACATTAATAACATAACAAACGCTTTAAGAGAATGTAACGTTACCATAAGATGGCTAATGTTACATTCCGTACTGAAGCCAGGTAAAACAGATAAAAATAAAAGCAAACAACTTCGGGAGTTTGTAATAAACGAAGCCAAAAATTTACAATATTTATTTAAATTATTATTAAATACAGCACAGCTAGAACTAATAACCAAGACATAGTTAAGAATTTACTCTCAGATAAGGACAAGAAATGGGACGAATTAAAAATAGAATGTCACGACAGACTAGATAAAAACATGCAAATCATACAATTTATATTTGAAACGAGAAGATTTATACATTTGATGATTAAAAATATGAATGTTAAAGAAGATATGCTCATAATGTTGCAAATAATTGGCGATATACGCTATGCTTGGGAATTAATCGACTCGTACATACCAGTAATGCAACAACGTATCAAAAGCGAACCCACTTTATGCATAAAACTCAGAGCAATATTCTTAAAATTGGCTTCTGCTTTGGAGATACCTTTACTGAAAATTAATGAAGCTCAAAGTGAAGATTTGATATCGGTTTCTCAATATTACAGCGGCGAATTAGAAATTTATGTACGCAAAGTTTTACAAATTATTCCCGAAATGATGTTCGAGAATTTGGCTAAGATTATACTAATACAAACTTCTGTTCTCGAAGAATTCCCTACAAGATTAGAAGGATTAATACAAATTGTACAATTAATACGTAATTCCTTTTATTTCAGGACTAGGTATAGATTGTATGCTAGCAAGGTTTCTTGTTGGGCATCCAGTCTAAATGTTTCTGGAAGAAGTTGGCCACTTCTTCCACATAATTGGGCCTTTTTTTCAGCACGATGGGGCCCGGTGCTCTTACGTTTCTCGTGGAAATCGTCGCGAAAAGCCTGGACTGTCAGTGAGTGCGAGAACCGAATTTGTTTCGTAGTCTTTCAAACGAGTGATTTTTGTCCTCCCAGTTAAAGTAGTGGTCCCTTTAATGCAGATTATCGCGCGTTGTAGTTTTAAAAAGGACTTGTTCGTTGGTGGTGAAATTATTGCTGAATGTGCGGTCCATTCGGGAGTGGCTGAGGGTTGCACCGGGGATTGCTGAGATCTTCTTTTGTACAAGTCATCTATAACTGGGACATCAGGTAGGTCCGTCCAGCGTTGGGACCTTGGAAGAGGAGGAAGACGCTCTTCGGTAAGTACCTTTGAAATTTTTTCATTGCAGGTGGTGTTTCTGGTATTCGGGAGTCTCTAAAACTTTTAGCTCGCGATTTGCTTACCTTCCAGAAATTGAACGGGCTCCGGGAAAATCGGGAGTGAAATGTGGACGCCGATAGCGTTAAATCATCCTAATTGCGCCTTTTTGTAAGATGAATTGTTTATATTCAACTAAAAAAGAAAATCATTTTCCGAACTTAAAACAAGATAATTAAAATAATTTTTTGGAATTAAATTTTTTAATGGTTTCATGCAAAAAAGCACTTGAATAAATTTTCAAAAAAGTACACTTGAAATACTTTGTGGAAGTTGGTTGTGGCGAATGGCATTTTTAAATGTTTATTTCAATCTTTGATTCTGGGATTGTTTAATTTAATTTACTTTTTGCAAATGCCATTTGTTCAATCATTCAAAATTGAAACACAGTTAGGGTTGCAGTTTTGAGGCTCCTGACGGTTTTTAACGTTTTTAATTTGTTCTCCTTCAGATCTATAATGTTCAAACTTTTTATTTTCATTGGTAATTAAACAATATTCCAAATTGTTTAAGTTAATTTTAAAGTTAATCAATTTATTGTTAATTTTTAAAATCCATAATTATTATTCTGGGTTTGTTTTTTGAGATTTATTTGATAATTTTTTAAATTAAGAATTATTTGAAAATTCAAATCAAATTTTGATTATTTTAAAGAATTTCTTATATTATTTTCAGTTTTGAATTGTTGCTAAAAATTTGTTTAAATTCTTTTTGCCTTCTATTTTCAGGGCGCCCAACTCAATAAAATTTAAAATGCTTTTTGGAAAAATTTTATTCATTTTTATTCACTTAACTTATTTTCATTTTGATTTGAATTTTTTTCAAATCTTTTATGTGAACGTTTCAAAAAAGTTGTTAAATTACAATTCAGTTTAATAAAACTGTAAATTGGCACAATTTCATTATAAATAATTGGGGTAAAATTACATTACAACGCAGAAGACCAAATTATAAACTGGACAATTGCATTATTGCTACAATAAATTAAACACAACAAATTTTGGAGGTAAATAATTTGCCTCTCTTATTTGCAAAAATGAAAGAACGAAGAGAGATTCAGTAATTGCTGAAACTAAATAATTTCATGCATTTATGTGGGATTTAATTGTGAAGAGTAATGAAGAAACTTAAGCCAATTTTCAGATAAAGGAATAGTATTAAAATTAAATATAATGCAATTTTTCAGTATAACTGCCAATTTGAGAAAACACTATGCTACGAAATTCTTTGTTATTGGCGTTATTTTTTTAATTGTTTTTTGCAATTTTACTAAATTAATTCAAATTAATTTTGCTAGAGAAATAAACTTCATCAAAGTTTATCTGCATTCAAAACCAAAATCAAAAGAACATTATAGGAACCTCAATTTCTTGTACGTAAACCAGAAACACCACTGCAATTTTTTTTATTTTTGGAAATGGGCAAAGTGATTGTGTTGCAAAGGAAATCCTAGATTACCTGAGCTTCATTTTCATGATGCTTTTTTTCCTTTTTGTTTGATTGTCTCAATAAGATGCAAAAACAGCGTAAATCGCTTAAATCTTTGCAAATGGAAGTTGCTCAAATTTCGAGTTTTTGGTGATGTTGTCTTTCGTAAGGACCCCTTGCCCCCTCGCCATTTTTATTGTATTTTTTGTAACTCTGAAAACTTAAGAGGAGAGCAATATGTCCATTTATTGAGTTCAATCCATTTTCTGTGCAACTCAGTTGGACAGGCCAGTTTCATTTCTCATAACTTCATCCACAATAAATTGTTGTTAATTTCAATAATTAATGACTTTTTAAATTAAATTTAGAGACTGGTCATCCTTCTGTTCTTGCATAAATGTGATATTTGTGTATTTTTTGTATATCTGTGCACCGCCCCATGTCAAACTGGCTAGGCATTGGGGCACCTTTCTTTATCCGCGTTTTTAATGCTGCAACCTTAAAATGAGATTATCTGTTTCGTTGTATCGCACATTGAACTTTGAGTCAAGTTTAGGTTTGCAGAAGAGGGCGGCTTGGCATTTTCCTCAATTTTCAGCTTTATTTAATTTTAAGACCAGGAGGAGAAAAATTCAGCAACTAAATGTTGTTTTTAGGGATTGAACCCATAGTTTAAACTTTTATGCGTTTTTTTTTTTAAATTTGTAACCAAAAAAGGCGTTTCTTGAAACAACTTATACGTCTTTTTAATTTTCTAGCACTCTGCGGGGTGTTAGATGGTATTTTTGCGTTATTGCGGATTTTTTGTGTTTTTTTTGCGTCTTGCGCCCCATTATTGTATTTTACGTGTCTAATTTATTTCTTTTCAGTTTTTTTTTATTACTTTTTGAAATACAATACAATACATTAATGAACACTAATCATTTCAGGGCGTTAAAAAAATGTGCGGTTTATGATTTGCGCCTTTTCGTTTTCTAACACTGAGGGGGGTGTTGAATCGTTTTTTTTGCGTTTTACTTAATTTTAGAATTTCGATAAAACATTAGCTTATGGTTAGGCAGGGGTTTATTACTATTCTATTTTTTTACAGGTTTTTAATTAATTTTTTGAAATACAATGCGATATTCTAATCAATACTAATCATTCATTTCAGGTATTTTTGCTTGTAATAAATAAAATATGAAGGTAGTTAACAATGTAAACAGGAAATCACTATCCAATTAACAAAATGGTAAAGTTTCATATGCAAGTATCTTGTATATAATTCGACTAAAGTTATCCTTACTTCAAAATGAAAATTCAATCAATTAAAATGTTTAAAAATGCACTGAATAAATCCAAAAATCTTGTTCTATCGTTAATTGGAATATAAAATCTAAAACAAAAAGTAATATATTAAATTCATTAATGCTTTTTTGTAAATTATTACATGTGGTACTAAAACATTTGATTTATGCATTCTACTACTTGCTTAAAATCTTTATCCAGATAACTGTAAAACAATGTATTAATACTGAAATCATTAGAAAAATATGGAATCTTATATTTTGAAATAAAAATCCCGTAACTGGTGAAATGCCAAGAACTGAAGTGTCCTACTCTCAATGTTTTTGGTGCAGATTCAATAAGAAGACAGTTTTTCTATTTCTAATTGGGCAAACAACAAAACGATGAGTTGATGAAAAAACACACCAACAAAGACAATTCTAAAAATGGACAGTTTCAGTTTATAGTTGCTTAATTCTTGTATAAACTCACTTTGTGAATCGTAATGTAGATGAATGGCCCAGCAGATATACTTTTCTTAATTTTTAAAGAACTTTGTATTGTTTCAAATAAAATTGTAGCTCTGTTTATCGATTTTTCTATTATAGCTGTTGGACTATCCTTGTTTGATCAACTTAAGCATCCCAAAGGTCTTGGCTCTTTACTACAATTGAATAGGTCTTAGTTATCTTCTCGAAGTAGGTTTCGCAATGGTACAAATATTATTTCTGGTCGATGGAATACATTCGCCTAAAACCAGTTACAAAAATGGTGTAATTCTTTACATATATGCTTCATTTTATATAGTATTATATGATTTAGAAATAAGAAACTACCGAAATACATAGTATTTAATGGTAGCCCTCGTTTAGTTGGATCATAAATGGTAAATAAAAACACACCGACAAGAGCTAACCTCAACAAATAGCAAAGAACACAACCACTTGTCATGCAGGTTCAAGCAATTTCAACTAGATGGCAGGAGCACTCTCAAAATCGCATTATTTCAAAGGCCATTGCCGGATTTACATGGAAAAGTGCCCTTGAAGATATTTAGCTTATTTTTTTCTAGAGATGTACAGTCGAACCTCGATAAGTCGAAGTCGAAGGGACAGCAAAAATAATTCGTCATATCAAAACCTCAAGTTACCAAAAGAAGTTCAGTTAAATACTTCCGTATATATATATATCATTCATTTTTTATAGAAAACTAGCTGGCCCGCCCGGCTTCGCTCGGGTATTGTGTTAAAAAAAATTGTTTTTATTAAAATAAATATCCTATATAGCTGTTTAGCCCGGCTTCGCACGGGTATTGCGAATTTCGAAGTAAAAACTATTTTTTTTCAAAATAAACTATAGCCTATGTCAGGGGTTCCCAATCTTTTTTACACTGGGACTCCCTTTACAGGTTGTAACTTTGCGACGCTTTTCAAAAAGAATATATTTAATGAATTTATTTCTTATTTTTATTTAATTATAGCTGGCCCGGCGAACTTCGTACCGCCTCAGAATTGAATAATGTGTCAAATTCAATAACTAAAAATTAGCAGAAAACCAAAAAATAAAATAAAATAAAATATGTATACACTATTTTCACAAAAAATACATATACTTGCCAATTTTCATGGTTATGGGTTGAACGGTGTTGGAGTGAAACGATAACATATAAATATATACTATATGTATATACAAATACAGTAGACGCCACTTAATGTGATCACGGTTAAAGTTATCAACCGCTTAGTGTGTTCAAACTGTCTTTGAATCGGTCCACCCAATACAAAAGCATTACAATTTGTTCGTTTATTATTATCAATATTTCGTTTATTGTTATCAATGTTGAGTCCATTAGGCATTAGGACAGCGGTTTCCAAACTATATGTAACCTCCCCGCCCTTCTAAAATATTTAATCATATGACGCACTTCTCAGTTTGACAACGTTGGATTAACCAATTTTCTAAATATGAGAAAAAAAATTATATAATAGATTTGCTTTAAATTTCTACGGGACATTTCTATAGGCCCCAAATCGACATAGCCGGAGCCATTCTTACCTGCTTCTCCTTCAACACCGTAAATTTTTACGAATTTCTCGAGAAATTAAAAGTTGAAATTTCAGGTACGTTTTGTAGCACAAAAGTTTACGTTTAAAAAATTGTAACGCCGTTATTTGTAGAGGGCCCTTTTAAAAAACTATACAAATACGGATTTGCCAGAGTTTTCCGCTTCCGACAGGTGCAAAAACCATAGGCGTGCTATTTGAAATTATCGAAAAAAACGATTTCGAAGGGACCGTCTTCTAATTATTTTTTCTAAATTTTCAATTTGATAAATCGTAGCTCGGTTATTTGTGAAGGAATCTTGAAAAACTTTTCAGATTCTGAAAGCCCGTTTATCATAGTGTAATATAAGCTAAAAAATCAACTCCCTTTGACCCTAACAGCCCGTAGTGTATTTTTGAAATAATAATATTGCATTTTATTGTATCTTGCAGATTTTTAACTAAACGGTTATTGTGATTTCCAAGAACTTTTCACAGCCTCTTTCAATGTTTCAGATTTTATTTGCGTAAACATTTTTAATTGAATTATAATCAAAATAAATAAATCGAGTAGAAGAATATTTCATCTAACATATAATAAACAAATTTTAATACTATAAACACACTTTGTGTATTATTACGACCATTTTATTATTCTAGGAAGCATTTCTAAAAATGTATTACATTACTGTATGTAATAACTTTAAAATAAAAATTATTTGGGCTCTTCATTAATAAATATAAAATTCTAACACGATTCGAAAGTATCAAATAATATGTAATACAAAAACATACTAATTTAAAATACTCCAAATCTTCTATGTAAGCAGTTAAGTTGCGACAACATCCGGCTTTATTTTATTTTCTTAGGATCTTAATTGGTAATAAAACGTGACTAATAAAAAAACACTTACAATACGATAAGTTTGTATAGGAAAATAAAATTAAGCCGTTCTCGAGTTATAGGCAGACTAACACACGCCAATTCATTTTTATATATAAGATAACCAAAATTGATCTACAATCATTAACATTATATATTTTTATTAAGACTAAAAAATATAGTTATTTACATATTATTTACTGTTAAATTGAAAGTAATCTAAAATTGTCTTTTGCTTCATTGCTCCAAAATGTTACGTTTCTACAAATTTTTCCAATGATCTTACCGATAATAATATATCTGTAGGAACATCTTCTTGAGCACATAGGAATAGAGAAATAGTATCTATTGCATTGTAAACTTGAGTTGTTGAAGGGATGTTTACTGTAACATCTGTAGCACTTTCATATTCACTTTCACTTTCACAGTTTTTCTTGTTTTCTTCTAGCAGTTTACTTATAATGCTTTCATCGCTAGGAATTTTAGCAACTTCTAAATCTTTATCAACGTTGACATTTGTATCTTCAGCAGCTACAATTAGGTCTCTGTTTTTTAAAATGGTTGATAAAGTGTTTGCGGGAATACCAAAATCTTTAGCTATATCCTTTTTTCTTTTGAGCTCACGTTCCACTTCTTTTATAAGATTATTTTTCTCCCTTATGGTTAAACTTTTTAATATTCGTTTACACTCCATGTTAATTACGTAAATAATTTTAGAAAAAGTATTAAACTTTTTTAGATTTTCTGTTATACTCTATTACAAACTATAAAGAACGTAAAACACATTTGTTAGTCTTCGTAGTCGACGAATAACTAGCAAATTGAAAACTAAAATGCAAAAATAGTTTCTTTTTTTGTAAAATAAACGGTAAAACTATCTCATAAATAGTTTATTTAATTATTATATCAAATTTTGAAAGAATTAGTTAAAAAAATAATGGTGTGGCGATTTTTTATTTCGCAACTTAGCGTGCTCAAGAAATTTTTTTTTTTTTAAATCGCCGTGACAATTATGTACCGAATTTTAATGATTTTTCGAATAGTAACAATCGCATTTAATTTGGCCTTTGTGTTTTCCTGTTACAAACAATTTGTGACATCAGGTTGTTTTTGATGCCACTAATCCGATATCTTGAATAGCACATTGCGATAAATATTTATTGCTTGGAATTGGATAAAGTTATTTAGCCGAATTTTTTTTTTGGAGTTTAACATATTAATTATGTAATGTGCAAGTTTGGAAGAAATTTCTTCGGGAATAACGAAAAAACTAATTTGTAAATCCTTAATTAAACTTCGTTTTTTTTCGGCTTAAAAATGGTATTTAAATCTACGTAATTTATTTAATTAATTTTTGTTATTTCCTTTTAATAATAATAATCTAATAGGTCTTAATTAACAATGTTTGAAATTATTCCAGAATGTTCGATACTGTTTTGCTTACCATCGATTCTCTATTTCAAAAATAAATTATTTCTCAAAAACGGCTCAAGATATGGAGCTGAGATTTTTACCAGACCAAGATATATTAATTATGTATGATTTCTATAAGTTTCAAATAAATCCCTTAAAGAATAACGAAGGGGCGATTTTTTAAACACTGCATTTAATATTTAAATATTAAAAAACCAACAAAACTTATAATCTCTTGTTTAAAAAACAATTGGGACCTCTTCATCAATTAATTGTTATTAATATTAATTGTTATTATTATTGTATTTAGTCTTATATTTGTGGGTTAGAATAATTTAATTTAATGCAGTAAACTTGAATCGGTACGTTTTTAATTTTTTTTCAAGTGTCTTTTCAAAATTTTTTAAAATCCAAAATCGTCATTGCAAACCCGGTAGTTCATTTCATCGGATTTTATTAATCGATTTCTAAAATTTGAATTCTAAAAGTCCCAAATTTGGATTTTACCAAAATCTTTCTGGAAATTTCCATTACGCTGTACATATTGAAAAAATCATATCTCGAAAACGAATAGAGATATTGGGCTGAAATTTTTACTAAAGGTACGTATATAATAATGGTCTATCAAATTTGAAAAGTTGAAATAAATCCCTTAAGGTATAACAAAAGGATAATTTTTAAACCTTACTGTTTTGCGAACGATCAATTCAGCATTTAGAAAATAAATTATTTCTCAAAAACAGCTTAAGATATTGAGCTGAAATTTTTACCAGATCAAGATATATTAATTATGTATCCATTCTATAAGTTTCAAATATATCCCTTAAAGAATAACGAAGGGACGATTTTTTAAACACTACTTTGAAAAACCACATTGAAAACTACATTGAAAAACCAACAAAACTTATAATCTCTTGTTCAAAAAACAATTGGGACCTCTTAATCAATTAATTGTTATTAATATTAATTGTTATTATTATTGTATTTAGTCTTATATTTGTGGGTTAGAATAATTTAATTTAATGCAGTAAACTTGAATCGGTACGTTTTTAATTTTTTTTCAAGTGTCTTTTCAAAATTTTTTAAAATCCAAAATCGTCATTGCAAACCCGGTAGTTCATTTCATCGGATTTTATTAATCGATTTCTAAAATTTGAATTCTAAAAGTCCCAAATTTGGATTTTACCAAAATCTTTCTGGAAATTTCCATTACGCTGTACATATTGAAAAAATCATATCTCGAAAACGAATAGAGATATTGGGCTGAAATTTTTACTAAAGGTACGTATATAATAATGGTCTATCAAATTTGAAAAGTTGAAATAAATCCCTTAAGGTATAACAAAAGGATAATTTTAAACCTTACTGTTTTGCGAACGATCAATTCAGCATTTAGAAAATAAATTATTTCTCAAAAACAGCTTAAGATATTGAGCTGAAATTTTACCAGATCAAGATATATTAATTATGTATCCATTCTATAAGTTTCAAATATATCCCTTAAAGAATAACGAAGGGACGATTTTTAAACACTACTTTGAAAAACCACATTGAAAACTACATTGAAAAACCAACAAAACTTATAATCTCTTGTTCAAAAAACAATTGGGACCTCTTAATCAATTAATTGTTATTAATATTAATTGTTATTATTATTGTATTTAGTCTTATATTTGTGGTTTTGAATAATTTAATTTAATTTTGCAGTAAACTTGAATCGGTACGTTTTTAATTTTTTTTCAAGTGTGTAAATTATTATTTATTTAAGTGGACTGTAAACTCAAATTATAAATTTTATTTCTAAGACAATCTTGCCGCTTAGCTTAACTGTATGTTAAAGAATAATGTCTAATCGGACTCGCAGGTCCATCAGGTACGCTAGAAATCACAGCGACCTCCAAATATATCAATAAAGTAATCATAATTTTGGCGGGAACTAAACAAATATAAAATTCTAACACGATTCGAAAGTATCAAATAATAATATGTAATACAAAAACATACTAATTTAAAATACTCCAAATCTTCTATGTAAGCAGTTCGGTTGTGACAACATCCGGCTTTATTTTATTTTCTTAGGATCTTAATTGGTAATAAAACGTGACTGATAAAAAAAACACTCTTACAATACGATCAGTTTGTATGGGAAAATATAATTATTGTTTTTACTATTTTTCTTGAAATTTCTTCATATTTTCGCACCTATAGTTTCTTTGGACTTCTACAAATATTTCAAAACCAAAATTGGCCAAATCGGCCCAGCCGTTCTCGAGTTTTAGTCAAACTAACACTCGCCAATTCATTTTTATATATAAGAAAGAAGATTATTATTATTGTATTTAGTCTTATATTTGTGCTTTTGAATAATTTAATTTAATTTTGCAGTAAACTTGAATGGGTACGTTTTTAATTTTTTTTAAAGTGTTTTCTCGAATTTTTTGCAAAATCCAAAATCGTCATTGCAAACCCGGTAGTTCATTTTATCGGATTTCATTAATCGATTTCTCAAATTTGAATTCTAAAAGTTCCAAATTTGGATTTTACCAAAATCCTTCTGGAAAATTCCATTTCGCTGTACATATTGAAAAAATCATATCTCGAAAATGGATGGAGATATGGGGCTGAAATTTTTACTGAAGGTAGATATATTAATGGTCTATCAAATTTGAAAAGTTGAAATAAAGCCCTTATGGTATAACTAAAGCACAATTTTTAAACCTTACTGTTTTGCGAACGATCAATTCAGCATTTCGAAAATAAATTATTTCTCAAAAACGGTTCAAGATATTGAGCTGAAATTTTTACCAGATTACGATATATTAATTATGTATCTATATTCTATAAGTTTCAAATAAATCCCTTAAAGAATAACGAAGGGGCGATTTTTTAAACACTACATTTAATATTTAATATTTTTATCCCAGAGACTGATTTCCAAGTGAAATTAAGACACGCTGCATATTAGCTTGTAGTTGTTAATATTACTGAGAAAATTTATTGTTCGAATTTCAAAAAAAAAAAAATTTTGTGAACTGCTAATGCCAGTTCGATGGGATTAAAATATAATATAGAAGTAAGAAAGATCTGTTTACGAGATTTGTTTCGTAATTTTTACTCTACTTGCAATCCAGGGGAAAATAATACAAATATTTTAACAATTAAAAAAAAACATCTTATGCTCGGAGAAAAATAACCATTTTTTTGCCTTATATTCCTCTTATATGTATTTCCCTATAATATGATATCAAACTCAAGATTTATTCGAAGACACTTATTTATAAAAGTTTTAGCTAACAAGCATTCAACTTGTAGTTATTTAATGGTTACAACTTTAACATGTATTCAAAATTACAATAAATATTTATTTCTAATGTACTAACTTGAACACGTATATATTTAAAAAGAACACAGTATTATCTAATCATTGTCACTGTCGTCTTCAATAGTAACAGTTATATCAATTTTGCCTTTACATAAATCTGTAGTTTGTACTTTTGAGTTGCCGTCTAATAGTTTGTTTAAATAATTTTTGAATATTTGTCCTATATGTATATTGCCACTTTTTCTAATTTTAATTATTCTAAATTTTTAGATATTCAAACCATTATAATAATAATCATAATAATAATCATCATAACAACCATAATAATAATAATGGACAATTTGGTTGGCAAAGGAACTCCAATAACTATAAAAGAAACAGGCAGGAATCACACGAAAATGAACCTCAGTTAAAAACGGCCAAGAAAAAGAAGAAACCATTATCACAAAATGTTCCCAATAAAAAAGAGTGGACTCCAGCAGATGCAGAAAATGCACATTCAGTTGAAAAGGAATACAATAAAAAGTCGAAATATGCTTTAATAATTAAATTTCCAGATCACGAGCTGAATAAAGATATTGTTTCACAGTTTAATTCGTCTATTGAGAATGTTCATTTTCAACAACCTTGCACTCCTAGGTTTTGCTTTGTTACACTCCAGGTATGTAAAACAATTTGCATTTTCGATCCAATCATTACAAACGACACGGATTCGGAATCCTGAGGCTTTTTTACATAAGATACATGTAAAATATGTATAGGGTGCGACGTTTAAAAAAAAGCAAATTAAAAATTGCGATTTTTGGCGCTCATTTTTGGCTAATTTTGAACTTTAAAAAAATCTTTAAAAACTATTCAGATTCGGATTTGGCAGCCGTTTTGGCTTCGGATAGGCTTAAGAAACCAAAGGCGTACTATTCCATAGCTTTGGAAAAACGTTTTGAAAAAAAAAATCGATGGGTTTTAGTCCATGTTTTTTTAGCAAAAAATGAAAAAAATAGAATTGCTTTATTTTGCAAGGGGACGTTCCTACGTACCTCTAGTAACTATAACCGGTGTCATTTCCCCGCGCTTCCCCTCTATAATAAAAATATTCGTCAAAACTGAATAAATAAAAAAACGGACCCCTTGCTTCACAAAAAAAATCGTAGCGCCCTTATTTTCGATCCAATCATTACAAACGACACGGATTCGGAATCCTGAGGCTTTTCTACATAAGATGCATGTAAAATATGTATAGGGTGCGACGTTAAAAAAAAGCAAATTAAAAATTGCGATTTTTGGCGCTCATTTGTGTGCGCACCTGGGGGACGTGTTTCGGGACCTGGTGCACACCTGGGGACGTGTTCCGCGACCTGGTGCCCACCTGGGGGACGTGTTCCGCCACCTGGTGCCCACCTGGGGGACGTGTTCCGCCACCTGGTGCCCACCTGGGGGACGTGTTTCGCAACGTGGTGCATACCGTCGGATAAAGCAAATTTTTCTACATAAGATAGGCATACCAGAAGTTCCGAATTCTGCCGCTAGAGGGCGGGCCCCTTAGCTAACTCCGTTAGTTATGATCCGATGTTTTTGATATTGATACCATCGGATAAAGCCGTAAAGTTCGAAAAGGTAGTTTAGACGGCTTGTTTTATTCTAGGTTTATATTTTATTCTAGGTTTATATTTTATTCTAGGTTTACAATGTTTCATCTTCAATAATTATTACTTCATCATCTTCAACCTCAGTTTCTTCATCATCTTCAATAAATGTGTCAACATCATCTTCAATAAATGTTTCTTCTTCCATTTGATTTAAAATCTCTTCTAGGGCTTTTATTCTAATATCTCTAACATACTTTTTCAAAACAATATCAGTCTTAACAGTTAATCTAATAACAGATGCTGCATATTGTTCTATTACAAATATGACTTTTGAGATTCGCTTTCTATTTCTCAATATTCTATTTCGTAATTTCTTTGGTTTCACTGATTTTTTCTTACTTTGAGTAGTTTTAATTTCTTGATTATGAAGTTGCTCTATATACACTATCAAATCATAAACCACGCTGGAAAGTTCCTTCCCCTCTGCCTTTACTGCTGCTTCAAATCTATTTAAAAAGAGATGCATTAGAAGAATATTTGCTTGTGTTTTAGTTACAAAAAACTTACTGTGCGCTTTGAAATTCCAAGTTAATCTTCGATGATCTTAAAATGTAATAATTAGTTAGAGACGTTAGTAAATGATATAAGTGCGCTAAGTTCTTAAAAAGGTTTTGTACTGATTGTTCTGCTGGAACAAATATATTACACATTACTGTAATAATTGGTATTAAAAGGCATAAACGGCAAGAAACTTCGATTTCCTTAGTCTTTAAATTAGTTCTTTCTAAAATGATTATAAATTATTTATCTAAGATAGATTGCTACTAAGTACCTACTTTCTTCGACATCATCAACTAAATAACCAATTGATGTATATTCAGCGCATAATCTGTCCACAATCCAATCTAAATCATCCAAATCTGTTTTTATATGTTTGCATAACAAATCAAATATGGGTACTGCATTAGATAAATCGATGATTTTCAAGTTTTCAGTATCTGATTTTTCCTGTAAAAAATAGAGCAGCATTTAATTACATGTTATGAAGTAGTTTTGATGTTACAGATTTTGCACTCCAAGTTCACTCTTTTTTAAATTGAAATCACCTTTTTATAAATCAATTTCATGCCTTTACATAATAAGGTCGTTCCTTTGCAAATGAAATATTACTTCATAAATGTTTTACTTTTTTCATAAGTTTTTCTACGAAAAATCGAAGGAAATGTAAAGTAACTGTTCAAGAATTGCAAATCCTTTGCCTCATGCATATTGTAAAGTTTTTAAAATTTCTTTACAGAAATTTTTCGCTAATCTCTGAGAGAAATTGAACTTTCATCTCTGAAAAACAATGCCAAAAAGGAAATCAAAAACTTCACCTAGAGTTTCTGTAAGAAAATTAAAAGAACTCCATAATATGCAAGTCAGAAAGGCAATTGCAATAAATACAATTCTAATTTTTTAATATCTAGTTAACATTTAATTAATTTTGTTTACCAAAACTAAAAAAAAAAGTATGAAGAAACACTTGATTTATTAAAAGATAAATAAAATTGATCTTAAAAAGGACGAATGTATTTAGCAACAAATTGAAATTGATTTGCAAAAGGGTAAATTTGGAGCGCAAAATCGGTATAATAACTTACCTCATTTATACCTCCCACAATATCGTTAAGAGTATAAGCAACCATTTTAAGTAAACTTGTACAATGTCTAAATTTATTATCTATAGTCAGAGCCAAAGATACAAAACTGCAAGCCACTTGTTTATTGGCAACGAGTGTATTATATATATAATGTTTAAGCCACAAGGAAATCTAAAGGACAATTTTTAATTATTACACTTATTCTTACTAAATCAACGCTTACCTCCTTTGATAAATCTTTACTAGCCAATGGAATATAATTAATTAATATTTCAAGAATATTTATTATCAAAGGCCCCAATTTTTTGTGGTTTTTATCTTTACTCAATGAACAATCTTGCAATTCATAAACAGTTTTAAAAGCATCAATAAATTCCTTCAAAATAATTTGAACATCCTCTACTCTACCTTTACTGGCTACAAAATTTTATTATTTAATTTGAATGTAAAGATAATTCACGAAAGCTTACCTGCTTGAGACAGAAAAACCGCAAATTGATTATGATAATGAGTATTTATTACTGTCAAAATCAAATGAAAGCATTCCAGATTTAAAACTGCGGTGACACAGTCAAATTTTATGATATCTTTTAATCGTAAGATGCAATAGTGATATAGAATAGAAGCCACTTCAGACATGTAACTAAAATGTACTTTTGTGTATTTGTGTTGCAAACTTCTTAAGTTTTTTATTTTCTGAACTAGTTGCATAACTGCTTGTGTTATATGTCGGAAAATGCGAGTTTGCGATTTAATAGGTTTTAATTCCGTTGTTGTTGCCCAATCAACTTCAGGTCTGAGAACATAACATTAGTAATTTATCAGAGCAAATATATATGTCACTTACTTATACAACAAATCAAAAATTTTTATTAAAGTTGGAAAATCAAATACTGTATCAGAAAATTGGAACCCCTTTGCAGTAGTTTTAGCAGAACTTTGAGTTTGTTCAATCCCATCATTATCATCAGTTCTTTTTTTCTTTTTTGGTAATTTCTAAAAAATATTGTTATATCACAAAATTCCATTCAGAGATTTATACCGAACCTGTACAAAGTCTTTTAATTCAAAATACCCTTTGAATAAGTCATTAATTGTTTGACTGATAGTTTGAGATGAAGAAATCCATGAATTAATTTTATAGCCAATTAATGCCTCGTATACCGACGCAGCTTCTTTCAAAACAAAAAGTTTATGTTGAGTTTCTTGTTTAGTATCCGTAAGATCTAATTCTGTATTCTGAAAAAGGGCATAATGAGTATTAAGAAAATGAACATTGAATTAATTAACAAACCAAATTAAAATGGCTCAATTTAGAATTAATCATTCGCATGCACAAGTTTTCCCAAACCTTTATAATTATGACCAAATTTTTGTTTTCACTTTTTCTTCGTTGTACCTCTATTGCAATAAGTCCCATGGCATTAATTAACTTTCCTATTGGTTCCTAAAATTATTAACATTTTAACAAGTGAATAATATTTTTGTTTCATTCTTACACTCAACATTAGTTCGCCGTCCTCTGCGCACGTTATTTTTTCAAATTTTATTGGTGGTAAAGCATATTTATTAAACTCAAGAAGAGTACAAAAGTGTTTCCAGAGCATATCCAATACAGGTACACTTAACTCAGGATTTAAATTTACTGCATCGATCAAACCTTAATAAAGCATTAATTATTTTAAACAGTTTAAATATATTTAAAAAAACATTACCTTCGTATAATTGACCTTTGAGTTCAAATTGTACCTTCACATAAGGGCTTAGAATACTCAAAATTTCCAAACAAAGTGCTTCATTATTATTTTCATTCGCGGTCTCTCCAGTTAAACGATTTGAGTTGCAACTGCTCGATTGACTCAATATATTTGGACTTGATACTTTAAGGTGCTTTATTAATGTTAAAAAGCCAGAGACCGCGATTTCCATTTTATCAGTCGTCCTGGAACTTTTAAAATCTTATTTGGCTAATATAAAATTATGCAAATGTTGAGTTGTCTTGTAATTCTCAAATGTAAATCACAAATAAATCATTCATTTTTACTAAAAAATTACAAATTTATTTGTAATTAATAATTAGACTAATATCAATTATTAATTACTAAAATAATTCATAATTCTTGTTTAAAAAACTACAATTATAATTCTTCTTTTACTTGTAGGCTATTTATCGCCTGTTTTTCTTCACGTCTTTATTTTGATTTATTCTGATTTATAATTTGCTTTTGAAAAAATATAATTTAATAATAAATTCTATAATTTCAATTCAAATTAAAATTTTGAAAATTCCATTTTTCTCTTAATAATTAATAATCATAAACATTTCAATTACGAGATAAATTAAATAATGCACTATGACTGAAAACCACCTCCTTAATTTGTTAAACAACTATTGCAAGAAAAATAATATTATATTATATTACCTTGAATAAAGTTCTCGCTTTAATAATATTATGGACTCATCTCTTAGTGTAATTAATACTTTGATCATAGGCAGAATTGCAATAAATAATTGATTTGCTACAGGCACATAAAGTTGCACTAAAAGCTCTACTAATTGAGAAACACAGTCTCGATTTTTCCTTATAGTAATAAAGTTCTTATCCGCACCAAGTTTATGAAAACAATCTAAAATAATTAACTGCGTTAAAAGTAATTTATTTATCGTCGAGTAATTATCAAATTAAAATCAATTAATTTACCGATATACTCATATGCGTTAAGATTTGTTGCAATTGCATTTTTTATATCTGGTATTATACTGGAAGCAATATTTATTCTCTTTTTCATTACTTTCACAAGAATCATTTTTCCAATACTCCACTGCTTTTCACATACTAAATATCCAACTCTATTAAACACTGGCCTTACTTTTAATAAAGTATGTGCCAATTTAACTACACCCTGATAAACCATATTACGATCTTTTGGGCTAAAATATGATTATTAAAATAGATTATTCAAATTTGTAGTATAATTTACTTATTATCAATAATTTGACCAATAACTTCTTTAATTTTATCCTCAGTTGTAATCAAATCTCTAACCCAACCAGATTCTTGTTTTCTAACATTTTCCTTAATCGATTTGGCTATCGTTTCCTGCAATATGTCCATTATCTTAACTTCATATGCAGATATTGTTGAAATGTACAATAACAAAATTAATTGAAAAGGATGTATAATAATTTTTGGACATTTGGTTACATTCCTTAAAAAATTTAAATAATCCTCTATACATGGGTTCCCATCAAGAACACTTTTGTAAATATGACGTAAAACTGCGCTCTCAACGTCGATTATTTCTTGCTCGCTTGTCTGCACTACAATTTTTTTTTTTAAATTTATTTAATAATTGAATTAATAAAATAAATACTTATTATGTCAAAGTCAGAGGACGATTGCAGCCACATGTTTAATTTACAATATATTGTTGCATCAAAATAGTGTTGAATTCTTAAAAATATATATCTACCATTTTGATATTTGCATAACTTTAATAAGTTGAACACAAACATTTCAATTTCTTGGCATGGTAATTTTTCCATATATGGTCCAAGCTTCTTTATAACTCGAAGTAGTTCTTCTTTATCTAATGGTATTTGTCTATAATAATAACAAGTAACTAAAATGTTAAAAAATACTTTTCTTAGTTTTAAGCTTACATAAACATTGATGTTAAAGATATAATGATTTTGGGAGACCATACAATGGCACATAAATTGCTAATGAATTGAGTTTTATATATCAAACCAGACATTTGTATTTTATTATAATGTAAGGAATGGCAGCTTTTTAATAAATTCAAATGTTCTGGTATAATTTCTTTCCAGCTGTAACAGAAAACCTATATTGTTACTTAATTGGTTGTTATCTTAATTATAAAATATTGCCATCAATAAAGCATGTTATTTATTAAGTTCTTGCAAAAAACAACTAAAATTTAACCTCTAGTTTCAGTTTTATAATTAAAATAATAATGCATATTAACATACCACATTGCACCAGTATTTCCTTTTTGAATAAATTCAATGCAGAGATTACCAATATCAATTAAATGTTGAACATCAAATTTCCATAATTTTATGTACAACTGTATTAAGATACTCTCAGATTTTGTTGCGAATTCCTCATCGCTTTCTAACACATGGAGTAATTTCGATACAATATTAAATCTTTTTCTATGAGAGTTTTTATCTTTAAATGCTTTTAATAGATACGAAAAGAAGTTAGGAAAATTAGGACTAGCGTAATTTTCTTCAATATATTTACAAATCTAAAACAAATTAGCTTAACTTTAAACTACTTATGGATTATAACTTACTTTGTTTTCATCAATGCTTTGAACATATTTTTGTAATTTTAAATTTTTTTTTTGATTTCCATATTTAAATATTTTTGATTCTATTTCACACATTTTGTCCTATTGAAATCTGCTCACAGAATATAAATTCAAACAGTCAAATGTAATCTTTTAAACTTGAATAAAAACGACAGATTAACCACCAGAGAAAAGGTATTGTAGAGGAATGCAATCTCCGTATGAATTGTTGGCAACACAAACCTCTTGCGGCAAATGGCCGGTACTAAAATTTATGACGGCAAATTTAAAAAATTTACAGATAATTAAATTTCGTAGAAATTATAATTTAAAACGAAACTAATATACCACAGTTAATATTAGTTGATTTTATTGTAATTATACAAATCTAAAGGTATAACAATTTTCATGCAATACTAAATATATTTTAAAATTCATAAGTAAATTTTGTAAAGTTATATATTACTAAAAAGTAGTTAATTTTGTTGATCCCTAAAACTAAAGTTAACATTTGCAATGCATGTAAAGTGTATACAAAACCTGTTCGTTTTAACCATTGTATATATATATATATATTCAGTCTTTTAGTTTTCGTCGAATTAGTAATACATGAGGCTCTGGACTATGTAGCATATAATGCACCCATCCACGACTTTGTTGTACTCCTAAATTTCGCCATTCGGTTTCAGTCATTAAATGTGTTCTTAATACTAGCTTTGCCAAATCTATCGTCAAATAACATGACGATATAATTACACTCTCACAATTGTTTTCCTTTTATATGAAATAGAGAGCAATTTAAATTTCAATGAGTATATTTGGAAAATTAGAACACTAAAAAGTGACGAATTAAATAAAGAGCCTAATAAATTAAAGGATGAGAAGGCTAACATATTAAGTCAAACCCAAGATTTAGCTGTTACAAATTATAAGACTCTTATACAAACTGCCGAATGCTCTAGGAATTTATTTGAATGTTTCAATTTTATTGAAACTAAACTATTAGAGAATTTGCCTACATTTGAACAAAACTGCCATTTGTTTATAAATAATACAAGTGAGATAAATACACTGCGTAGATTAAACTCTTTTTTTTGTGATTTCTTTACTTTTACAACTACTGTGCGCTTTTAAAGTACAAGTTAATCTCCGATGATCTTAAAATATAATAATTAGTTAGAGACGTTAGTAAATGATATAAGTGCGCTAAGTTCTTAAAAAGGTTTTGTACTGATTGTCCTGGTGGAACAGATATATTAAACATTACTGAAATAATTGGTATTAAAAAGCTTAAACGGCAAGAAACTTCTATTTCCTTAGTCTTTAAATTAGTTCTATCTAAAATGACTATAAATTATTTATGTAAGATAGATTGCTACAAAGTACCTACTTTCTTCGACATCATCAACTAAATAATCAATTGATGTGTATTCGGCGCATAATCTGGCCACAATCAAATCTAAGTCATCCAAATATGTTTTTATATGTTTGCATAACAAAGCAAATATGGGTACTGCATTAGATAAATTGATGATTTTCAAGTTTTCAGTATCTGATTTTTCCTGTAAAAAATAGAGCAGCATTTAATTACATGTTATGAAGTAGTTTTGATGTTACAGGTTTTGCGCTCCAAGTTCACTCTTTTTTAAATTGAAATCACCTTTTTATAAATCAATTTCATGCCTTTACATAATAAAGTCGTTCCTTTGCAAATGAAGTATTACTTCATAAATGTTTTACTTTTTTCATGTTTTTCAACGAAAAATCGAAGGAAATGTAAAGTAACTGTTAGAGAATTGAAAATCCTTTGCCTCATGCATATTGTGGAGTTTTTAAAATTTCTTACAGAAATTTTTCGCTAATCTCTTTGAGAGAAATTGAACTTTCATCTCTGAAAAACAATGCCAAAAAGGAAATCAAAAACTTCACCTAGAGTTTCTGTAAGAAAATTAAAAAACCTCCACAATATGCAACTCAGAAAGGCAATTGCAATAAATACAATTCTAATTTTTTAATATCTAGTTAACATTTAATTAATTTTGTTTACCAAAACTAAAAAAAAAGTATGAAGAAACACTTGATTTATAAAAAGATAAAATTGATCTTAAAAAGGATGAATGTATTTAGCAACAAATTGAAATTAATTTGCAAAAGGGTAAATTTGGAGCGCAAAACCTGTATAATAACTTACCTCATTTATACCTCCCACAACATCGTTAAGAGTATAAGCAACCATTTTAAGTAAACTTGTATAATTTCTAAATTTATTATCCATAGTCAGAGTCAAAGATACAAAACTGCAAGCCACTTCTTTATTGGCAATGGGTATATTATATACATAATGTTTAAGCCACAAGGAAGTCTAAAGAACAATTTTTAATTATTACACTTATTCTTACTAAATCAACCCTTACCTCCTTTGATAAATCTTCACTAGCCAATGGAATATAATTAATTAATATTGCAAGAATATTTATTATCAAAGGCCTCAATTTTTTGTGCTTTTCATCTATAGTCAATGAACATTCTCGCAATTCAAAAACAGTTTTAAAAGCATCAATAAATTCCTTCAAATTAATTTGAATATCATCTACTCTACCTTTACTGGCTACAAAATGTTATTATTTAATTTGAATGTAAAGATAATTCACGAAAGCTTACCTGCTTGAGACAGAAAAACCGCAAATTGATTTTGATAATGAGTAGTTATTACTATCAAAATCAAATGAAAGCATTCCAGATTTAAAACTGAGGTGACACAGTCAAATTTTATGATATCTTTTAATCGTAAGATGCAATAGTGATATAGAATAGAAGCCGCTTCAGACATGTAACTAAAATGTACTTTTGTGTATTTGTGTTGCAAACTTTTTAAGTTTTTTATTTTCTGAACTAGTTGCATAACTGCTTGTGTTATATGTTGGAAAATACGAGTTTGAGATTTAATAGGTTTTAATTCCGTTGTTGTTGCCCAATCAACTTCAGGTGTGAGAACATAACATTAGTATTTTATCAGAGCAAAATTTACAGTAAATCCCATATAAATGGAAATAACCCAATTGTCTGGAAAATATTTATCAACTATTTCTCACATAATTGCCATGTAATTGTGTTAAATGTTGGTCGAAAAAAATAGACAAATGTAAAGCATGGAAGCTTGAGTTGCCAAAGCTGTGCTTCTGTGTTTTGATAAAGGATATATGGACAATTGATTGTAAATATCGTCTGATCTCAATCTTCCAATTACTACTTCAACATATGTCGATTTAATGGGAATTCTCCTAAAATATTTTAAATTATTAAGAGTTAAACTATGATATTTGTGCATACTTAAAAAGATCTTCAGGGTATGTAAAAGGTCGTTTTGCCGTATTATGACCAGTACCTATCTCTTAATAATTTACAAACTTCGTCAATGTGGCTTTGGCTATCTCGACGTTGAGGTGTGTATCTGTATTAAGCAACCAACAATCTTTCTCTAATAACTCCTTCTATGTGGTTATCCACAACTAACAGCATTGCCCCATAAAGATATAAAGCCTCACACTGTAAAAGTTGATATTTTATTAAAGATTTCGTTATAAAGATATCTCTTTTACATACCATCACTTGAGGACCCTCAACATCACTAAAAATAGTTTCAAGGGATCCATGAATGTATATTCCATCATTTCATTCGTCTAAGAAATGATTTAGATCATTTATATAAGAGTGTATACTTTCTAATGCTAAATAAAATTTAGTTATAATTTCAATGTGATTATCACGAAATTCTTCATCTACATCTCTTAGTACCTAAAAAAATTTCCCAAAGTTTTAATTATCTGTGATTAGTGTTAATAGAGAGCTGTTATATATCTAAGGCCTCTTTAAGCATACTATATACTATAATACTATATATACTATATACTAACTTCACTGATCGAAAACACATACTTGCTCGATGAATCTCCACGGCACACTGACGCATAAAACAGCTACCGAAGCACACGAACCGTTCGATCGTTTATGACCGGACTCAATTTGCTGTAAAAATGTAGGAATCTTCCCTCTAAATTTTAAATAAATTAAAATATTGAATCAATATTTAATCTTAAATATTAATATATTATTGACCGAATTTCAATAAATATTCACCTTCGGTTAAAAACTCAATAATTATATGTAAACCCATAAATATTAGACCTTGTATTCACTATTTTTATAACATTTATTCAGATTTTTTATTTAAATATGTTATTTATTTAATTTTGTTATATGCAGCCTTATAAAATGATGTTAAAACACATCCTAATAAGCTTTATTATGATTAAAGAAAGTCTTGCACTTACAACTACTTGACAAATTTTCTAAGCGTTGCATTCATTGCATTTTTCCACCAAACTTATCAATTGGCCTTATAATTAATGGAATGGTAGCAAGCCTATTGCTGTTACAGCCCATTTTCTTAAAGAGCTTGGAAAAATCTTGTTTCTTTTAAACATGTAACTCATAAAAGCACATGTACGGTTAATGGTGTATCCTGGGAAAGTAACAGAAGCCAACATTTGCCATATTAATGTGTCCCCCAGCAATATACATAGCTTTGCTCTTTTGATTTGTATCGTTCTTAGCTTCCTGCAAAATGTACTATTTAGCTTTGTAGTATACCAATTAGGAAAAGTATTACATGATAGGCTATTCTACTTTTGCTAATAGTATATGCAAATACATAAGCTGTGACAACTCCATAAGTCACCATTACCCATTTGGATCCAATAATAGATAGAAAGGCTTGTCCAACTTTATTCGCATAACCTCAGATACATTTTATCATGAAGTACATATTAACTGGATGGTAGGTGTACTATTACCTAAATATCTTAAGGAAGTCTCTCTATAAATATCTACGTTCTTTTGTACTATAGTATTAATATCATTAGGCATTTTGATTTAAGAAGTATTGCTAAACCTTGATCATTTTATGGAATATTTTTATTTTCTACAATAAGAAAAGACTAACAGTTAATGAAAATGAAAAATGTATGCATACCTATGATTACTTAATTAACTCTCTACATAGTAGCAAATATAGCAGAGGCTGATAGGACTGTTGCCTGTATATTAATTTTTGCTAAACGTATAGCCATTAGATGTCCATAAAAAATAAAGTGTTTAATCGTTTCATTCGCAAGTTCCGTTTGAAGAAGGCTCTCTAACTAAAAGAACATTCTAATAAATAAAGACAACTAAATTATATGTAACAAAAAAATGTACTACCTGTATAGCATCAACTATTTGGCGATCCACCTTTTCAAAACTCAAATTCCTCATGATCGTATGTTTAAGCACAAGTCCTGGTAGCATACAACTTATGGTTCTTCAAGACACTTGTATCGGTCAAAGTATTAAAGAAGAAATCTTTGGACAGTAAAACATATAAGTCTTAAAATTCTCATATCAATAATACTTTTGTTATTATAGGAGATATATGTTGATAGACGGGTATATCTTGCTTATACTCTAGCAGATCTGGTATTATTCTCCATAGAGATATTTTTGTATCCCTCAAGTCAGATACTAGAAATTCATCGTCCAATCAACACATATCTCTGCCGCTCCAAGCTTGTGTTACAAGGTTCCACTACTAACTTTGTTTTAGCAGCATTTATTGCCCAACACTTATCACTACTTCTATGCCTAAGTAACTTAGTGTCTTCGTCGTAATCCCAAAATTGGTTACACTTAGAACCGTGTCAAGGATACAGTATTACCTCTTGTCCACTCTAATCAAGGCAAGCCTCATCTTTACGAATTTCTCCAGTCTTACTGTTCATCCAATACTAAAAAAAAATGATTACATTATAACAATTCTCCACAAAACATATTCATAATAACTGTCCATCTCTATTAAACCAGTTTTATTTTTGTAGTGCCTTTATATTTCATTGGGATTAAACGAATAAGCCATTATTATTTTTCTTGCAATAATTAATATTTATAATACAATCACTAAAATATTTATCAAAAAAAAACACGAAAGCACGAAAGCCACTTGAAGCCCCTGGACTTGGGATCCGTGTCCTATCATCCGTCCATTCCACATCGATAGCTCAAAGATTGTCGGAGGAATGTGTAAGCCTTTAGGATTTAGAAATAGCCTACACCAACAATGAATGAAGATAGGGTGATAAAAACAAACATTATTACAAGAAACTTTACCTTTGTTCACAGAACCTTTCGATAATAAAATATGTGTTCAAATCGGCACGTTTATGATTTTATGTACATCTTCAGGAATGTCATCAGTATCATTAGATGCATTGTAATCCTATGGTAAGGTGTTAGCTACTAAATATTTCTTCACGTTCGATGAATCATCACAATATAAATCCTATATCCATACATCTAAGATTAAGCAATTATTAAGAGGTTATATAATTCATTTGAAGCCAAACCTCGTTGAGAATTTCCCTTACTTTATCTATAATTTTGTCAAAGTGTCTTCCAACACCGATGAGTAAATGATTTTGGATAATGGTCTTCGAAATTGGTTTATTAGCACCAGCTCTTATAGCGTTTATAGCTTATAACATATTAATAGGCATAAAAAGTTATGTCCATCCCACTTCGTTTTTGTATTCGTCATGAATTGACGTAGCACAAACAATAAGTAGGGGTAGATTTGACGTCACTTTTCAAAAGCGCTCCTGTGAACAAATAGCTGAATCAGGACGGTTTAACAGGGTCCGTTATTAACGGCCACCCCACTTCGTTTGTATATTCGTCATGAGTTGATGTAGCACAAACAATGAGTCGGGTAGACATAACGCTCTAGAGCGTGAAACAGCACACGTATAATAAATTTTTAAAAAAAAGTTCCTTATCTTTGCGAAAATCTATCTAGCCTCCGGTTCTAAAATTTTTAGCACATTTAACAAAAAATACCTTATAGCAAATACGAAACTTTGGGAAAACAGCCAAAAAACGTTTTTATGCGTTTTCTATAAAAAGTTTTTCACGGTTAGGCGATTTAGATCTTTGCACTGATAAGAATTTTGATATAGCAAACACACATCCATATTACATGAATTGTAGTCTGAAATTAAAATGTTGCGAGACTTTAAAGTGCTGAAATTTGTGCAATGGGGTGAGTATTTTGTTATTTCTATATTAACGGATGTACAGCTTTCGTTATTAATTAATTAACAATAAATAATTATATAGAATAAAAACTGCCGAAGTGCCACATCTTGAAAAACTCCTATATTTCACTTCACAATTTAGAAAAAACAATACGAAAACAAATTATTTCCTGCTTTGATAGCTATTCGGGATTTTTTAAATTATTTTTTCCGTTTACTAAACTCTAAAATAAATAACTATAAAGCATGAGAACGGCCATTTTAACAAATTTTGAAAATCACATAATTTGGATCTTGGGACAATTTTTTTTAAGCAATTTGATGGATACAATTGAATACAAAAGCAGACGTAATTACTATTTGGGTTCAAAATGTTAAATTGGGGAAGGTAGTTATAAATTACCATTTTTGGAGTTGTTTCTTTTAATTGCTGCGTTTACTCGTAATTATTTTTGAATTTAACGACGCCCGCTTACTATTTTGGAAGTTGTACATCTTTTACCGTACTAAGGGTCAAATTTTAGCAGGCAACTGAATATCAGATGGTATAAAGTTAGTCGTCTAAGAAAGTAAATTACTTATTTTGAATCCTGCTTAAAACCGAGTGTGCACATTCGAGCTCAAAGTGGCACATTCCGATCTCGGGAAAATAAATTATTAAACACTATTCAAAATTAGTAGATTTAAGCTTGAATTTTCGAAATTTAAATTTTAAAACTTTTGCGGCAGTCGTGAACAGTTGAAGTCTTTGGCGTTAGATGGTGGTACGCTATTCTGTCAAGTTTTTACAAATGGCTGCCCCTTTTTATTAGTGATTCTAATTTCGATGGAAAATGTTATTAATAATAGTGCTTGGTGTTAAACCTTTGTGTAAATTTATAGTTTAATACATATATTAATCGTGCGAATAATAATTTTTGTTGGGAGATCCACAGGAATAATAATTCTAATATGTGCTTGGAAGAGTCTCGGCAATGGTGTAACATAATACCTGATTTTATTTGTAAGTTTATTATCATTTTCTGTATTCTGTATTTTGTTTTAGACTTTACATTTAGCTGTTATGCACATTAACGATGGTTGGTGGTGTGAATTGTAGATTCGGGTACAAACCCTTATCTTTTGAACAGAAATCAGAGTTTTATGTATCTAGAAACCTATATAAATCAGTCAAACAATTAATGACTTCTTCAAAGGGTATTTCGAATTAAAAGACTTTGTACAGGTTCGGTATAAATCTCTGAATGGGATTTTGTCATATAACAATATTTTTTAGAAATTACCAAAAAAGAAAAAAAGAACTGATGATAATGATGGGATTGAACAAACTCAAAGTT